>CM047582.1:3973772-4053097 GCA_026184515.1 Peronosclerospora sorghi
ACGCTAGAGTCAGGTCGTCGTCAGGTGGCACTAGACCAGTGCCGCCAGCGCTTGATGAACTTGCTGCATCCGTGTTCGGCTTCTTACTCCTGCATAGGTTGGTCTGCGTCGGCAACCTTAGTCGCCTCGGAGCAAGACCAAGACCACTTGCAGCAGGACCAAGACCGACATTGTTCATTGGCTGATATTCAGCAGCCCGAAAGTGCACAAAAATCGAAGAAGCGCGCGAACGCGCCGGGTGGCTCGAGGGCGAGGGGCACTGCGCGCGGACCCAGACTTGGGGGGAAGCGTGCAGTGCCTCATAATCGATCCAAGACACAGGCGCTTCTTATGGACTCGGACTCGGACACGGAAGAAATCTACAGCCCCTCGGAAAGTCGAGCGCCCTCGCGCCGTACTGCAAATCGCACCAAGCACACAGGGGTTTCGTCCGAGGAGGACTCCAGCGAAGGGTCCTGCTATTCCAAGTTTATGGTCGCCATCCAGTCCAAGTCACGAACGAATTTACGTGAAAGTTTCATCCAAGTGGCGTCGACATTGGGGTCAGAACAGAAGACCGGTTTGCCAAGTGACGCCACACCAGTATCGACATCAGCGAAGCCGGCGCCTTCGGTTCTCCCCGGGACATCCGGGCTTCACAAGTACGCCTTATTGAAGAACATGGCGGTTGATACCAGCTCCCTTCCGCCGCGGACGTTTGAAGTCACTTGGCCGTGGTCGTCGGGGCAAATTTGCTGTTTGCGCCGGTCTACCCTGACCAAGCAGCTTCTGGCCCGGTATTTCTCTCGCACGGACTCCTGGATTTTTCCACCGGCCAAGAAAACCCCTGCCGCTTCTGAATGGAGGGCGGACTTGATTACGTCGGCGCATATCTCCCGCCTATACGGCGATGAACCATGGAAAATTTTCGAACGCCCCAAGATAGGACTTGTGCTCCACTTGACTCCGTGGATCAGCACTTTGCTATGCCGGGTGAAGAATTTTCAACAAGATCCACGGCCAACCAATTTGGGAAGCGTCACACTACTGGATGCTTCCCCCCGACCGGGTGCGACAAGGTCCGGGCCTGGCGACGTTCCAGAGCAAGCGCAAGCGACGTCGAATTCGGGCGGGCGAGGCTTGGCAGTCCCTGTGCCAGTACATTTTGGACGGGATGAGAGCCCGCGAGTGTGACGTCGACGTATTCTTGTACCCGGTGTTCCTCTACATGCCGAGGCGTAGCGTTGAGAAGACCATACTGCTGGCCGACGACGGCATATGGTACCCCGGTCTTGATTGCGCTGAGCCGGTCGCGGACCTCAAGGATGCTTTGGTCCATCTTGACCGGAAGGACCCCTGGCGTAACCAGTTTCAGGATCAAGTGCAAAATCATCCGTCGATGGTCATCGGCCGTCTGTAGGGCGATAGCAAGTGAAGTCGCAGGTACTCGACCAGATAACTCGTAATACATGTCATCATTTCTTTTTCATATGTCCGATCGTCAAATCACTTGAACTAATTTTACCACTCTCTCCATAGTTGCACCAAACACGTTATCGTAAACAGTTCCACCCCCATCACGAAAAATGTCATCACATTCGTCATTCCGCTACTCCAATTCGTCACAGTTCATCACAATTTCACATCAACTACGGACCTTCCACATCTTCACACCGGTCTAGACCGACCGATGCTACTGCGTGTCTTGGTCTTGGTCTTCATGAGTCTGCATCACTGCGAAGCGATTACGACTGACTCGTTCTCGTTCGAACTCTCGTAGAAGAGCCCCACAATTCAAATCGAGCTCGTCGACCCAAGTTGATTCATCATGGTCCTTTCATCGGACCAGGTACTCTCAGTGAGTCCGACCGAACCTGGTCTTCTTGGTCGACAGAACATCTAAGACCTTCTCCACTTCAAACTCGTCTTCCTCTAATGGTCGTTCCCAACTTTCCTCCGGCAGTAACGCTTCATCGAAATCAAATCCTCTTCCTTCGTCTACCAGACAGGGAGTTTTGGGTCGATCAGGAAATTCTCGGACCAGCTTCAACTTGGACACATGCACGATCGGGAAGACCTTGTAATCTGTACCAGTTGCTACTAGACGGGCAGCGTGCTCACCTATCAGCTCGGCAACACGGAAAGGGCCGTGCCACATGTGAGCCAGCTTCTTCGCATAGCCCTCTTTCACTCGGTCTAGGTATAGCCATACCCTCGACCCTGGTTCTATACCGTGGGGTCGGACCTGGTCATTGGTCCGGTCTGCCCGGTCTTGTGTGGCCTGACGCAGCTTTTCGTTGACGACTTCTTTTGCATGCTGGTAGTGTTTCTGGACCTGCATGCGCCAGCGTCGAGCATCGCGATCGCGAGTCCGGGTGCAACCGATAGGTATCGAAGCTTCAGTGTCTACCGAGGGTCCCATCCATATGTCAGATAAAAAGGCGTTTCTCCTCGGACCCGATCGGTCGACGAGTTGAGTGCAAACACCAGCCTTTCTTCATACTCGTCCCAATCTCGTTGGTCTGGGTCATCAACGTACATCTTGATCTCCCTCGTTATGGTCTGCACCATGCGTTCCGCCGATCCATTTGCTTGCGGACGATATGCCATCGTCGCACTCTGCTTCTGGCCCAGCATGTTATTGAACGACCGGAACACCTAGGCCATAAAACCGGGTTCCCGATCGTGCCTGATGACCTCGCTGGCGCCGAATCTTCGGAACACACATTCTTCGTAGCTCTGGTAGATCTGCTCCGCAGACCTAGATGCACTTGCCTTCGCAATAACTAGACCAGTCAACAGGTCTACCCAGATCAGCAGCTCAGTGTTGCCGCGCGTCGATCTAGGCAGTGACGGTATGTGATCCATCGCTATGACCTGGAAAGGGTAGGTAGCTTCGATGTTTCCGGGCGATCGCCCCTTGATTACCGGTCTACCCTTTCCGGTCTCGCAATCCGCGCAACAGCCCACATATTTCTGCACACTGCGGAAAAGACCTCTCCACTGGAAGTGGGACCTGATCTTGTGATAGGTCCTGCCTATGCCCTGATGTCTCTCTTCTAGACTCACGTGATAGTGATGAAGGACATCCGGCTGCAGCAACTCGGGGATCACTAATTTCGCCAGTCGGTCCCGGTCTGCACTGTCTTGGTCGGCATCGCGGCAGTAATATAGTAAAACATCCTCATCCACTTCGTAACTGTCTGCGATCTTGGCACATTCTTTCGCTTGATCGTTCGTCAACTTGGACAGTTCACCACGCAGGTATGTCTTCAGGTTCATAATCCATTCTTCTTCGTCCCGCGCCTTGAGGATCCGTTCCATCCTTAACTGTTGCACTGCATATTCGTTCAAACTTTCCTTCGGGAACGGTCGGCGAGACTTCTGAGCTTTCGATCTAGTCGCGAAGATCACATGCACCTGGACTGGGGCGTTCTTCGGTCCGATCACCTCTGGGATCCTGTTTATATTCACCAATTCATCCAGAACGGCCTTCTCGGTGATCGTAGCCCCGGTCTGGTCTTGCATGGCCTTGGTCGCGAGGTAGTCGGCACTTCTGTTCCAGTCCCGTTTCACGTGCAACAGCTCGTGGTTGGGATGGTCTTTCAATGCCTTCATTACCCGATCATTTAGCGTCCTTAGTCGTGGGGCCTTGCAGTCGATCTCTCCAGTGACCTGCCTGATCACTAGGTTGGAGTCACCACATATGATGACTCGCCCCTTCTCTTGCTACGACAGCAGGTCCAGACATAGAAGTAGACCTCGGTACTACGCCTCGTTAACCGTAATATCCGGCGTGAAATCAGCAGCGGCAGCAACTATAGACCATTGTGGCAACTTCCACAATATGGCACTATAGGCGCCGACCTTCTTCTTCACGCTTGCTGATCCGTCAAAACTTAAGACCAAGAGCTCTTCATCATGGTCGACGGTCGGTGGCGGTCTCGAAACTGACTGCCGAGGTTTCTTCCTCGGGGCAATCGCTATCAATGCCTCGTCCACTTCAGACCGAGGGGTGATACTGGCAGCTAATGTGCCCAATATCTCTTCCTCGCCCCTGGTGCACTTAACGACCTCGAGGGTCCACTGCGACAAGACCGCCGACCATCTGCCTAGACGTCCGTCCATCCCATTGGCTGATAATAGCCAGGACAAAGTAGACCGTCTTGACAGGACCTTTATAGGTCGGCCGACCAGCAGGTTGTAACACACATCCAGAATTCGTAGCAACGCCAGAACTTCTTTCTCGACAATTCCATAGTTCACTTCATTTGGTTTTAGCGTCCGGCTCGTATACGTGACTGGATGATACACACCATCGTGATCTTGCACTAAAGTGGCCGAGATAGCCCACTTACTGGCATATACAATAATGGTCGGCACTTTTTCGGGAGCGAAATGCTTGAGAATCGGTGCCGTCGCCATCTTAACCTTCAACATAACAAAGGCAAACTGTGCACGCTTCATATGATCTTCGGTTTCCACTTACGGACAAACTGCATCAAGACCAGATTCGGCGCCCTCCTGTAAAGTTTCCCGATCTCTTTGCGCAACATATGATAGTCAACTTCCCGGAGCTCGTACAGCACAGCCGCGTAGATAGCAAAGTCTTCAATGAGTCGGCTATAATAATTCAAGCTTCCCAATAAGGACTGCATTGCCTTCAGCGATATGGGGAACGGGAGGTTACTCAGCGAGTCCAGGTTCTTGGGATTAGCCTCTAGACCATTGTTCGAGACCATATGGCCTAAATAGGCGACCTTGGACATACCCCAAAAACTTTTCACGGCACTGATAGACAGGTTCCAGCGGTCGCATGTCTCCAACAATCGTTCAACCTTCTTGCACAGATCGTTCCATGACGAGGAAGGTATCAGAATGTCGTCGATGTACGACCGCCTCCCTAGAACGGACGGTCCTCTTTCCCGATCGGGTTCACCCTCTCTAAACACATCATAATTTTCAACAGGGTCCCGATCGGTCTTGATATTGAAGTGTCCGTACAATGCGTTGTCTATCAGCCTTTGATAGATCTGGGGCGCGTTCTTCAGACCTAACGGCATACGATTCCACTCGAAAAGACCAAACGGCGTCACAAATGCGGAAATCTCACGGGCTCGATCAGTCATCGAGACCACCCAAAATCCACTTGCCATATCTAGCGAACAATACCACAAGGTCTTGTCGAGGTCTTCCAACAGATCATTAATCAGCGGCATCGGGTACACCATAAGTTTAGTCAACCGATTTACCAGCCGATAGTCGATGCACAGTCTAATGTCAACGCCGTTCTTCTTGATAACAATTACGATCGGCGAGGCCCATGGCGAGGTCGACGGTCTAATAATCTTGGTGACCAACAGTCCTTTAATGAGATCAGAAAGCTTTTCACGGTACTGTGGCGCCACGCGTCGACATCGTTGGGCAATCGGCTTGGCATCTCCCACGTCAATATCGCAAATCGCACCACGGGCTGCAGGTGGTAATGCGTTGCCCTTTCCGATCAGCAGATGTCTTTTCTTCCATATGATACTCTTCAACTGCCCGATCTGGTCTGGACTGTTAAGGTCTTGATCACCCACTTGTAAATCATCCATTGTAACTTTGGGCGAGTCGGCAGACACTTCAGGGAGGACTGCCATTTGGATTTCCAGCTCCTGAATATACTGTTCCCCGCCTTCATGTATACAGACTTGTTCATCTTCTGGGGCGATATCACCTGGACCATCTGGACCGGCTGAACGCCCCTGGTCTTGATCGACGGGCTGTCCTTCACTAATGTCAGTCTGATTAGGAATACCGTCATGGTCCGACCTAGCAATTTCATGTTCCCCTTCTTCCGTTTCTTGCTCCGCTGTAGCCTGGTCTTGCTTGTGCTGACACCACGTTGACTAACCTTGGCTCGTCTACTTGATGGTCCACCGTTCCTGGTGACTGCGGTGCCTTTCTTCGGACCAACATCTTTTTTGGGGTGACATAACTTGGTATTTCCACTAAAGGTGAGGTATCCTCATCCACCGACCCATCATCGCTTATAAGATCGGTGGTCGATTGGTACGCCAGGTTTTTCCACTCGACATACCGCCTCGACCCAATCGAGACGAACCCCATCTTCCTTGGTACCTTTCCTTCTGCTAACCACATACCAACAATAGTGTTATTGTCCAGTGTCAGCGGCTTGTCACCGATATTGGTAACACGGACAAAATCACGTCGACCAGCACTCTTTACGAAGGTCGATACCCACCGATCGCCCCTGGTCAACCATAACTTCCTCGAGCGGAAACCTTTATCGACCGGGGTATCGGCAGACCGACCGACTGGGATAGTGAGGTCTTGATCCCACCGGACCAGATCGGTATACGAACTATACAGAGGTCTTCGACCAGCCAACTGGACCTGGACCTCATCCGGGAGTGTAAGCACTCCATGTGACAGGTCTAGGCGAATACCAGCTGGGACCATGAAATCCATGCCTAGTAAAGCGTCCTGTCCAGCCAACATGCCAACCCAAGCGCTGAAAAAGTAGACCAGCGATCCCGACAAAGTAATTTTCACACGCGTTCTTCCTTCGGCCATATAAGAGTTTTCACCGATCCCGACGCATCGTCTATACGACATCCGACCTTACGAGAAAAGGCGGAGTCGATTATCGAGACTTCAGCTCCAGAGTAGAACAACATAGTCGCTTTCTGGTTATTAATCTTGCCACAGGCTTTCGCCTGCTTGAACCATTTATCCGGCGCGTGATACTTCCAGTATCCGCGGGATTCTCCAGGAAGCAAGTCCAACTGCATAATCACCTTGGTCCGGGAGTACTCATCGGTCTTCAGACTGTAGACCGGATGGTCTCGGTCGACGCAATTTGGAATAGAACGTGTATTGTCGGTCTTATACTCCTTGCCGACATATGCATAGATGTGAAGCGTAGAACGCTCGGCTCGATCCAGATTCCAACCTGGCGAGCGTTCTAGTTTAACATCTTTTCCGCGTCCGGCGGCAGCATCCCCGTGTGCTTTTCCGGCACGTACCACTTGCGTATCATGTAAAAAAATTCTTCAATCTTGCAGTGGCCGGCTTCGTGGATCTCCCCACATGACTTGCATAGGAAAAGGCAGTGGTCAGTCGGGCGGCCGCGTCTCTCACAGTTCTTGTACACCATCTTCTTCCAGCAGTTTGGACCATCATGTTTGCTCGACCCACTGTGGGAGAACTTCTGACGGAGTCGGTCTGCATCGTACTTGCTTCCGTTCCTTCCCTTCCGGTCCACCTGGTCGGGCTTCGACTTGGTCTTCGAGGCAGGTCCCGCAACATAGACGTAACGATACTGGTCTTCATCCGATGACTCCTGGATGGATGGACTTCCACTTTCCCCTTCTGAACTCGTGCTGTCATCAGCTACGATCGCCTTGACCGCTCGGGTCGGTCTGGTCCAGGGTCTCTTGACCGGATCGGTCTGGGTCTGGGTCTAGGATCGGTAGTGACCTGATCCACCAGCACTCTTCGCCCTCATGCTACGCGACTGCTGTAGCGTCCGTAGAGGTCTGTTCAACTTCACCCGCGTCCCTAAGACGCAGCAGAGTAAGCTGGTCCGCCAGGTCTTGATCGTCCAGGGTACTAATGTAGTGACCCACATGTTCCGAGCAGCACCGTTCGGCGGTTTATTCTCTTTAATTGTTATGCCGGTACGAAGTGCAGCCACGTTCAACCGATGCAAATACTCGATCGGTGTCTCGTCGCTCCGCTTCTGCATATGGTGATACTTGCAGGCACTCGAAAATCCGGAGTTACAATATTTCCCCTCAAACTCTGCACACAGCTGGTCCCAGTCAGACCGGACATCCCGACCTAACTGTTGGATCCAGTTGGCAGCCGGTCCATTTCAACAAATCCCGGAAGATCAGACACTTTTCGCTTTTTGGGGTATGGTCTCGCAGGAACGCAGACATGACCCGACCGAGCCAAGACCGGGCCTGGTCTTCATCAGCATCCTTGCCAGTGAAGTCCTTGAGGTCGGTCGTCGCGGCCATACGGATGCGCGAATCGCAGCAGATTCAAAGTCGTAAGCAATAGTGGAGGCTAGGTAAGACTTGCGTGGCTTGCCAGCGCCCGTACCGTCTGACGCACAGTGGTCGTCAAGACCGCCGACCGACTCCATGTCACAGTCACTTGTCTTGCTTGGTCTACGCGGTCTGGCCGGTTGCGGCTTGCGCTTCCCTTTGCCGACTTGCTTATCACTTCAAGTGGGCTTGTCCACAGATGTTACCGATTCCATATCCACATCTCGGCAAACATTGGCACTTTGCTGGGTAGACCGGTCTTGGACATGTGGGCGCAGGGGTGGTCTAACCCGTTCTTCTATGAAACGTTCCATCATCGTCTCAAACATGGTTTGGACGTTAGCTGGCGTCATGGGCAACGTGTTGATACCCTCCTTTTGCGGAACTGAGACCTGTGGGGGTCGCTGGAGCCCCGACTGGCAAGCAGCCCTTTGCTGCCGCACGTCCTTTTTTTTGTTCCGGCTGGGCATGGTCCACCCCCATGGTCATCCGCTCGACACCAGTCTCCAACTCTGATGAGCTGTTCGAGGCCGGTGGAGATTGATAAACCGATTCGTCATCAGAACCAATGTCAACAAGCGCTGTGGAGACTTCAGCTACCTTCACTGCTGCGGTGGGAGTTGGGCGGCGAACCGCCCCCACCAGTGGGACCAAATGGTCGTGGAAGGTCGACATCGACGATTTCAGCCTCAAAGTCTCAAATTCAAAAAGTTTTTGGACATCGGCGAGGTTCTGCATTTTAATGCCAACCTCCGCCAACATCGCCACCAAGTTCTTCACAAACAGTAATGGGCGATCACTCTGGATCGGCTCGGTAGTGGGACCGAGAAGATGGTCGGGGATCTGGAGGTTCAACACCCGAAAGACCACGTCAAAGCGAACAAATCGTTTCAGCTCAAAAATGTAATACATCTTGTTAAGGTTTTCTTCGCTGATGCCTCCATCTCCGACCTGCGACTTTTCTTCGAGGTCGTCTTCATCAGCCGGCATTCCCAACCCTTTCTTGGGAATCTTGGGGACATTGGGGACCTTGGGGAGGTTGGTCTGATCGTTCTGATCAGCCTCCAAGTATTTTTCGTCTTTTAATTTTCCATCAACTTTTTTATGCATATACATAGGATCAGGACCAAGGTCCTGATCCTTTCCGGAACTATAGCAAGACTTGCTATAGTCCCGATCGGCTCCGGTGGGAGCCTTTTGGGGAGGAAAAAAAATATTAATCCCGATCTGGTCCTCCACCAGGCCAGACCGGACATCGCCATCTTTATCGAGAACGAAGACGTAAGGTGATAGCTTTTTCTTACGCCCTCTCCAGAACGATTCCAAATTCAAATCTTCAAATTCAATCTTTGATGACACCTCGCGGTGATATCCACGATCACCAAGTGATCCGGGCACGCGCACCATTGTGGTGGAGTCAAGTTCGAAATCGAATACATTTGTATCGACAACCTGATCACCACCATCGTGCCCAGCCTTCCAACTTACGGGGGGGGGTACCCCGCGGACCTCCATTCGAAATCTGGTCCGAGCGTCCGCTGCTGGCAGACGACCGGTCATCATCCAGAGACACTTGGTCCGATTCACTTAAGACCATCTCACCTTGTGTACCCATTGGAGTGGGCTAGTTACACACTCGGTGGATCGGGATCGCAGATCGATTTGATTCGGTCTTGAATATGAGACCGTGCTGGATAAGTGTACCTAGGGCGGAACTCTTCACCCCAGGTACGTACAGACCAGAAACACTTCCAAAAGATAAATTCCAATAGGTCGATCGTCCAAACGATCTAGACCTGACCAATCGAAATAATAGAGGGTAGACCAATCAACCGGTCTAGCCCCTGACCAATATGAGAGAAGACCAAAACCGGTCTAAACTCCAACCAATGTTAAAATGAGCCAATATGTCCACGTGAAGACCCAATATGCCCGTGAACTCCACAAACGATATCTCCACGTAAAGACCAATCCAGTGAATAGCACGTTCCAAACGTACTTGACTTAAAGTGTCGAGATCACCAAATCGTACTCCCGTCGAGGGACTTCCGGTGGCCAAAGTGCGCGTGCGGCGCGTCCAGACCGGGTATAATAGGTGAGAGGGGATAATTCAACCCTCTGCCCCCAAACACTCCGCGGCGGGCGGAGGCTACTAGTGTACGTGAAAAGAATAACGGCGACCCCTTGCTGCGGTGTAGACCAAGACCAGAAGAGGTTTTTGCCACTTATTCCTAGACCAAAAGACTTTTACTTGGAAAATCCGCAGCTAACCAATAATACTACCTCCCTATGGTCCCTAATGTACCCACACAAAATTATGTAAAATACCCAATGTCAGGTGACTCACCCAAGACCTGCGTTCTTGATACTCCTTGAATCTGATAGGCTAAAAAGCCCCCTTGTTTAGACCAATCGGAAACTAGACCAACTGCCTTGACCAAAAGTGACCAAATTTGTGGTACACTTCACCACATATGTCCATCCGTTGATCGAGGTAGTGACGGGATATGATCCATGGCTATCACTTGGAATGGGTACATAGCCTCGATATTCCCCGGCGACATGCCCTTGATCGTAGGCTGGTTCTTCCCTGTCTCGCAATCTACGCATTGTCCAACAAACCTTTGTACACTTCGGAATAGACCACGCCAATTGAAGTATCGTCTGATCCGCTGATATGTACGCCCTATGCCTTGGTGTCCTCCTTCCAAGCTCACATGATAATGGTGGATGACATCCGCATGTAGGGTCTCGGGTAAGACCAGCTTAATCGAAGAGTGTCGATCGTCTTGATCATGTTTGTCATCACTGGCTTTTCCTTTAGCCATATTCCCACAGTAAATCAGCAATCCTTGTTCGTCGACATCGTAGTTGTTGGCAAACCTTCACCTCGTCTGCGCTCAATTGTGAGACGTCACCATACAGATAACTTCACAAATCATGAATCCATTCTCTTCGTCCTGCGCCTTTTTCACCCGTCCCGCCCTTATCCCGGCTATGGATACATCGGGCCACGTTGACGGTCGCGGATGATGTAGGTTACGTGATCGTGTCGTCACTAGCACTTGTGGGGCAGTGGGATATTCATTCCACATGATCACTTCCGACAATCTGTTGAGATCGGCCAATTCCTCCAACTGTTTCTTGTCATCAATCTCACATCTTGTTCCAACCTGCATGGCCATAGTGGTGATATGATCTGCACTCTTATTCCACTCTCTTTTAACATGCACCAGATCATGATCGGTTCATTCGCGAAGGAGGTTAAACGCACGCTGTTGCAACACTTGCAATAGCGGAGCTTTACACTCTATATCACCTCGCATTTGCCTGATTACCAAATTAGAATCTCCACACACGATCATCTTTCATTCGGTATATCGCGACAGTAAGTCCAAACTTAAAAGCAACCATGGTATTCCGCTTCGTTCACCGTGATATCAGGTGCATGATCGGCTACCGTGGTCATAATCTTCCACTCCGGTAATTTCCAAACGATAGCGCCAAACGCACCCACACGTCGCTTGACACTTGCAGATCCATCGAAACTAATCACTTAGAGTTCTTCGCTTTTCTCAACCGTAGGAGGTGGTACTTCAATCATCTGCCGCAGTTGCTTTTTCGGCGCGATCACAATCAGTGCTTCATCGATTTTGGTGCGAGGGGTGATGCTTGCATCTAACGCCCCTAGTACCTCCTCTTCTCCCTGTACACATTTCTTGATCTCGAGGTCCCATTGTGATAAGATCGCAGCCCATTTGCCCAATCGTCCGTCCAGCCCGTTGGATGTTAGTAACAATTTCAACGTGGATAAACGTGACAAGACAGTAATCGTCTTTCCGACCAGCATCGTGAAGTAAACATCCAAAACCCGTAGAAGCTCCAGAACTTCCTTTTCGACGGGGCTGTAATCCATCTCACCGTTATTCAACGTTCGGCTGGCGAATGCGACGGGGTAATACACGTGATCATGTTCTTGTACCAACGCGGCGGATACCGCCCATTTTCTGGCGTAAACCACGATCTCCGGCGTTTTGTTCTGATCAAAGTGGCGCAGGGTTGGGGCTGATGCAATCTTCGCTTTCAGCATGCTGAATTCTACTTTTGCCCTGATTAATCGATCGCCCTCATGATCCGAATTCTCCTTGCTCAATGATCGGCTCTTTAACTCTTGATAATCTATCTCCCTCAATTCGTAGAGCACTGCGGCATAGATCGCGAAGTCTTCGATAAATCGACGGTAATAGTTCAAGCTTCCCAAAAACGATTGCATAGCACGTAAGGTACCAGGAAAAGGCAAATCGATCAGATCATCCAAATTTTTTGGATTTGTTTCCAGGCCGCGGCTAGAGACATGATGCCCTAAATAAGGAACTTCACTTCGCCCCCAGTACGATTTATCCACACTGATCGACAAGTTCCACTTATCGCACTTTTCCAACAGGTGCTGCACCTTATCACACAGGGTAGTCCATGTAGGTGCAGGGGTCAGAATATCATCGATATATGACCGCCGCTGCAGCACAGACGGTCCCGGTGTCTGGTCGGGCTCTCCCACAGTAAATACATCAGCCGTTTCGTCAGCGCCGTCCTTAACCTTGAGATACCCGTATAATGCATTATCAATCAGCCGCTGGTAGATTTGCGGAGAATTCTTTAGTCCAAAGGACATCCTATTCCATTCAAACAATCCAAACGGAGTGACAAACACCGAAATCTGACGTGCCCGATCGGTCATAGACACGACCCAAAAACCGCTCGCCATATCCAAAGAGCAAAACCAAAACGCTTTATCCAAATCTTCGAGTAGATCAGAGATCAGGGGCATTGGGTATACCATCAAAAGTGTGAGTTTATTCACCGCGCGATAATCGATACATAAGCGAATATCAACCCCATTATTTTTCACGATGATCACTATAGGTGATGCCCAGGGTGACGTAGACAGACGGCTGAATGATATTAGTAGCCAATATCCCCTTGATCAAAGCCGATAACTTCTCGCGAAATTGCGGAGCCACCTTTTGACACTTTTGGGCGATCGGGCGCGCATTGCCTACATCGATATCGCAAACAACTCCACGTGTAGCAGGAGGTAGCGCGTTCTCTTTCTTCGCCCAAATTATATCGCGAAGCTGATCAATTTCTTCTGCCGTGTTGACCAAGGGGTCTCCGACTAGCAAATCATCCTTGGTCACCTCTTCGGTGCTTGCAGATACTTCGGGCAACGTAGCAAGCTGCTTCTCTAGTTCTTCCACATACAAATCCCCACCTTCATGGTAGCAAACTTGATCATCGATAGGGATTACACCAAATTCACTAGGATCAGCTGAGACAGGGTGATCACGCGTATCTTGACTAGGCGTATCTCTTGTAACAGGTTGTTCAACTCCGTGATCCAAGGTCGGACCTTTCGTCCACGGATCCTGATTGCACCGCGCTTGCACCTCTTGCACCTTTTGCGACCCTCCGGTTACCAATGCCACAGATGTGACGATTGGTTCCGTAGGACGCACTAAAATACTTCGAGGAGTAGTATACTCCCTCTTCTCGACTAGGGGACCTTGATCGACACTTTATTGACCGTCATTCACAGAATCGGTAGACGCTTGATACGCGATATTTTGCCACTACTTGTAACGATTAGACCCTATCGAAGCAAATCCAGGGCGACGGGGCACATCATCTTTGTTCATCCAGATACCTAAAATCGTATCGTCTTGCACAATGATCGGATGATCAACGACGTTCGTAACACACAGATATCGCAAATTACCCACGCCCCTAGCGATAGTGGGGACCCAATCTTTTCCACGAGTTATCCACAACTTTCGAGAGCGCTGGTCATAAATCTGAACCTCAGCAGATCGACCTACTGGGATCTGTTCGTACTGATTGAGTTTCATATAATTACCACTCGATCTGTACAGCTGTCGGCACCCCTCCAGTGGGACGATCACCTCATCAGGCAAACTTATCGCACCGTGGGCGATGTCTAATCGAAAAACCAGCTGGTATCATAAAAATCCATACCCAGTATAGTATCTTGACCGACAGGTCTGCCCACCCATGCATGGAAATAATAAATCAACGAGCCTGCTAACGTAATCTTGATTTTAGTGCGCCCTTCTGTGAGCTATTCACTTTCTCCAATGCCTACACACTCTTGCGTTTGACTCGTGTCGATCTGACAACTTACCTTACGAGCAAAGGTTGAGACGATGATCGACACTTCGGCACCAGAATCAAATAATAACGTAGCTCGTTCGTTATTAATTTTTCCGCTCGCCTTGGCATGTTTGAACCATTTCTTTGGCGAGTGGTACTTCCAATATCCACGCGATTTACCCGGAAGTAAATAAACTTCCATGATCAACGGGGATCGAGAAAACTCATCAATACCGAAATTAGCCAAACGTGGTAAATCAGGCTGATCACATTTTTATTGTCCTTTTCTTCTGCTCGATCAGCCTTCCTATCCACATATGAAAAAATACACATATCAGAACGCTCGTCTCATACCAGATTCCAACCTGGCGAGCGTCCTAATTTAACAGGTCTTCGGCTTCCTTGGGCAACATTCCAGCATGCTTGGTGGGATTGTACCACTAGCGAATGCGATTGTAAAATTCTTCTATAGGGCACTTGCCCGCATCGTGAACTTCGCCGCATGCTCGGCAAACGTACAAGCATTGATCGGTCGGATATCCCTTCTTGCCACAGTTGAGACAGGTCAGGCGCTTCCAGCAACGAAAATAATCGTGCCTGATCGACCCACAATGACTGCATTTCTTCACCGCCCCTTGATCAACTGCACTTGAATCACTTCGTTTACCCGATCGGGACTCACCAGGTTTATCGAGCGCCCCTGGTTGATCGCCCATAGCAGCAATCATGTAATGGCGCTGATCTCCATCTTTTCCACTGTCGTCGGCACTTGATTATTCACTCCCAAACGTCACCTTGATCGCGCTTACTGCTCTGGGCTTCCGCACCGGGGCAGGTGCTCGATCATCGCCGAATTTCTGGCGGAATCGGCTGGTACCTACCGCCGCTGTTGGCTGGTACCACTTATTGCGTGCATACTCCCGCAAAGTCTCTTCCAGATCCGTAGCGGTATCCAACCGCAGAAGTGCAAGTTTATCAGCGAGCTCGCGATTGGCCAATGTATCCAGAAAATGCTGCACATGCTCGCGTAAGGTCGTAGGTGATCCATCCCTGATCGGTAACTTGGCTCGCAGTCGCGCCACATTCAACCGGTGAAGATACTCAATACGGCTTTCATCCGACCGCTGCTTCGTGCAATAATACTGGCGGGATGCCGACTGACCACTTCCACAGTATTGAACTTCAAACTCATCCACGAGACTTTTCCAACTTGATCGAGTGCCTCTACTCAGCTGTCGATGCCAATTGCGCGCTGGTCCTTTTAATAGATCACCCAGGATCAAACACTTTTCATGATCAGAAGCTTGATCCCGCATAAATGCTGACTTGAGGCGACTAATCCAATTCCGCGCTTGATCTTCATCTCCTTATTTTCCCGAAAATTCTTTGAGATCACTGATCGCAGAAATCCGAATCCTGGGAATCGTCTGTTGGTCAGGCATCCCAGTATACGCGGACACAACTGTGGCTCGTCGCGTCAGTGTGATCGGCTCATCTGGGTCAATGTAATCATTCTGGGATCGCTGATCATGGAACGAATACACAGATTCCATGTCAACGTCCTTGACCATCCTCGACCTTTCTGGCTTCGACTGCTGACCACGCAGCGAATGCACGGACTCCATGCCAATATCCTTGATCGCCGCATTTCTTTCTGTCTTTAGCTGGCGGTTTTTGGTGCCAACGACTCCAGGTGTCAACTTGCTTCTTTCCTCAGCCAGAAACTTCTCCATAGCCTTATCAAAAAATGTCTGCAGCTGTGGGCCTGGCGATGCTTGATCATCTCCCACCCTGGTCGGTTGAGTCTCTTTCTTGAAAACCGAGAACTTGGATTAATCTTTCTGGAAAGCCGTCATCATGGTGATCTTGGGCTCTATACTTCCTGTACTGCTCGACTCCACTTCAGTTTCATCGCCTTCGGAAGGGAAAGATTCGTAACACGATGATCTCGTGTGTTCTGCCAGGTTGATCGACGGGCTCGCTTGAATCATCAGCGGGGAGTGAGAGGGATCCACCTTAGTAGTTTGGCCTTTAGGTACCAACATATAAAACAACTGCTGGGTAGCTTCTGCCAGATCTTCTGGGTCCTGATCAAACACCTCTTCAGCATCGTAGGCGCCTGTCCTCAGACCAACCGAGATCTGGGACTAAGGAGTACCTGCACTATTGCCGGAAATTTCAACTTCTTCTTTTATCTCCATACCTTTTCTTAAGGTCATAGGCCCTAAAAAATCCCTTTCATAACAGGTGCAAAAAGATCATCCAAAGGAACATATTGTACGATGGGTTATTTCTTTATCAACCCCCCATACATAATCTATAATTTGACGCCCGTTATCGGAGCGGCTCCTAGTAGCGCAGCAAGTTTGGAGCTGGCTAATGTTCCTACTTATGCTCAAATTGGTATAACTGCCTCTTGGGTTAGCCTACATGTTGGTACAGTAAGAAGAAGCTTATGTCAGAATGTAGAACTTTTTTTATCAAAGTCAGCTTCAACCAGAATATGTAAGAATTACAAACGTAATTCAACAACTTGATTTCAGTAAAATAGATTTTACAGATTTTTAAAACCTATGGGGAAGAAGCAATTTCCATAGTATACTATGACTCCATTTACCGATGGTGGTGTTGCGTCCACTACTGCGGATATGTTAATATTCGAAACTATAATAAATTTACTACCTAATTTATTTTGCATTAAATAGATTCGTTATTGCAGGGAAAAGTGGAGCATTACCAGCTTGATCAGGCGTGTTAGCCTTAGCAAGATCGTGAGCTTGTCCTTCCCATCCGTAACTGGCTGATCGACCGGCCCGTTCAGCGTCCCGCTGATCATGACCCCAAGAAGGCTCATGATCGAGTTCGTCAATAAGAAATCTTCCAGTTTTCCTTTGTAAACCTTTCGGTAAAACGTCTTTACCAGATCGGCTTCCGTTGGCGGCGTACTTGATCGACTTTCGTCGCTCTCCGATCCAGGCGCTTTGATCAACACCTTCGGATGGTCGGTCTTGTGATACTTCACCACCGGATTCCAATCCGGATGATTATACACACATATATTTGGCGAATCATAACTTGCGTTATGATCCGCATGGTCTCTTGAAGGAGCCTCGGGAGGTGGTTGAGGCTTCTCCTACTTTATCTCATCAAGATTCCTCCCCAGGTCCTGAAGATCAGCATTTCCTTTCTTCTTCAGGCATGACGACGGCGAACTGCCTTCCATCGTCACAACCACCTCCTCCTTTTCCACCTTTATCTTCACTTCTGCTTCCGGTTCCGTTTTCACTTCCGCATCAGCGCCATCTTGCGTAGAATCGCGGTGATGTTCCTGGTTCGAATCCGAGCACGCGCACCATTGTGGTGGAGAGGCTGATCAAAGTTTTTGAAGCTTGATCAGGCGGTACCACGGCGCCCGGACTACCGACTAACGAAGGGGGTCCTCCGGTTGTCCTTGACTGCTTGTGTTTCTGATCACCTTGTGTACCCGACGGCTTGGGCGTGGGTCGCTCTCCAGGTGGCGGGGATGTAAACACGACAACTCCTTGATGCAAGAGTAGGAAAACTGGTAACGCAACGTCCTATGTGAAGATCAGGCGTGATCAGGTACAATCAAGCTTGAATAAGGTGTGATCAGGTCTGATCAGCAGAGATCAGGCTTGATCAGGCGCTAAAAGTCGTTGATCAATAGAGATCCGGCTTGATCAGGCTTGATCAAGCTCCAAAATTCGTTGATCAGGCTTGATCAGGAGCTAAACGTCGTTGATCAACAAAGATCAGGCTTGATCGGGCACTAAAAGACGCTGTTCAGTAGTTATCCGGCTTGATCAGACTTGATCAGGCGCTAGTTGGCGCTAGTTGCGAGCAAATTAACGCGGGTTGCAAGTTGCAGAGTGTTGATCAGGTGTTGATCGGAGAAGGGGGTACTTGATCAGGCAGCGGAAGTCTTCACTGCCTGATCGCGGAGCCTCTGGAGTCTTAAGCAGCTAAAGGAACACCCAAATATATGTATGCCTAGCCTAGACTTTACGAGGGAAGGGAATTTCACTAAATCCACCTAGAGTTCCCGTGGGGCGCTTACAGCAGCCAAACTCTAGGGGTCAAACGTGAACCAAACGGGGAAGAGGTGAGAGAACTGCTCTATCACGTTCCCGAGACCAAAAAAAACCTTTACAAGAAGAACCGCTGACACAGCGGGCGGAGTTGAGGCGAGTTCTCACACTCTACTCCTACCGGTGGGCCAAAAACGCACAAAGTGATCCCGCCTGGGACGTAGAGGTATTTACTAACGAGGGAGGCGCAAAGGTGCCGTCCCTTGAATGATCTACTCGATCGTACGCAAAAGGAGAACTTTATTATCACTTATAGCCTTAGATCTACCATTTCCCTAATTTCAGTCAATCCGAACCGTCCATCCAGCGTCTTCCGTCCACCAGTCGCCCTGATTTCTTCGTTGTTCGCCGGTGCTCGTCGGTATCTGTGTGTAATCGTCCCATCTTCCCATGCCCTGTCTATGTCATGACTATGTGCTCCACGGTTGTATACGCAACTGTATACACCGTGGTACACACAATCGTATACGATTACGTACCCAATTTGTGTCCGCAATCGGACCCATAATTAGGCCCATAATTAGGCCTTTAATTAGTCCCAATTATAGCACGCTTTACCACATACTTCGACAATATTTTCTTTCATAGTCGCGCGGAAGACGACTAGTCTGATGTTCAGACGCACCTAATACATCTTCGAGCGGTGCTCGAATGTATGCGGGAGCATAAGTTATATGCAGAAGCATCTAAATATATCTTTGGTGCTGAGGAAAATTCCTTTCCTCGGATGCTTCATCGGTAAGGATGGAGTGCGGGCGGATCCCGCGAATGTGAAAGCCATTGTGGAGTGGCCTTCGCCTGTAAATCTTAAAGATTTACGGAAGTGGCTTGGATTAGCCAATTATCTCCACAAATACAGCGAGAATTACGCTGAGATAGCGAAGCCATTGACAGACCTTCTTAAGAAGGACGTAGATTGGTGTTGGGAAACCAAACACCAAAACGCTCTCGAAGCGGTAAAGGGGAGCTTATTGAAAGCCCCCGTTCTTGCTTCCCAGATTCTGGGAAGCCATTTAGCATCGTTTGCGACGCCTCCGATTTCGCAATCGGATGTGCTTTGTTACAAGCAGACGATGCGGGAAGGGAACGCGTTATCGCGTTTAAGTCGAGGCAGCTTAAAGCTGCGGAACGGAATTATCCCGTTCGTGATAAGGAGCTACTTTCTATGAAGTATGCCCTTGTCAAATTTAGGGTTCACCTACTCGGCTCAAAGCCGTTCGTGGTTTATACTGACCACGCGTCCTTACGGACAGCGACGAAGTCGCCTCATCTCTCCCAACGGATGTCCCGTTGGCTCTCCTTCTTTGCGGAGTATAACTTTGAGGTTAAGTATAAACCTGGCAAACAGAATGTGCTTGCAGACGCGTTGTTGCGTCTTACCGATTACGAGCTCGCTCACGCGACATTCATCACCTCGTCTGTGGTGGATCTCATACGCCAGGCGTATGGTAAAGACCCACAATGTACGGTGTATATCAGCGCATTGGGTGACAAGGGAGTTGGCTCGTCAGAGCCTACCCTGTCGAGTCTAGCTAGAGGTCGGTTACACCGTTACAGTTACTGTGACGGTTTGCTATACTATAGCACGAGCGCGGAGGACACTCCGCGGGTGTTTGTTCCTCATAATGAGGAACTGAAGTATAGAGTCCTCTTTGAGGAACATGACGCCCTAACCGGTGGTCATTTAGGTCGCGATAAGATCTACAGCGCTTTAAGCGCTTTGTATTAGTGGACCAAAATGTATAAGTGGGTCGGTGCGTATATTCGCACCTGTGAGACGTGTCATAGGGTCAAACCCTCTGCAGATTCAGCGGCGCCTTTGGCGAGCTTATCCGTTCCGACGGAGTGTTGGAAATCAATTATTATGGATTTTATCTTCGGTTTTCCGAAGGATAAGGCCAGTAACACCGGCATTTTGGTCTTTGTAGACCGTTTGAGCAAGATGGCTCACCTGGCGGCGGTGCCAGAGTCCATAGATGGACAAGGGACAGCGAAAGTGTTCCTAGACCGTGTCTTTCGACAGCATGGTCTACCCGATTCCGTTGTGTCGGATCGGGATCCCCGTTTTACGGGACAATTCTGGGGAGCGTCGTTTAAGGTGCTAGGCACCAAGCTCCTCATGTCCACTGCGGATAATCCGCAGAAGGACGGTCAGACGGAACGCGTTAATCGCGTTGTGGAGGATATTCTCGGGAGTTTATGTCCGGATTCTCCAAAGAGTTGGAGTGAGATGCTTCCGATGGTTGAATTTGCTATCAACAATTCGGTACATGCATCTACGAGGTTTACCCCGTTTTACGTGAATGGATTAGTGAATCCGAGGGCTCCGTTGACGCCACTTGTGTGTGGCCCAGGACTTGAGGGGAGAGGATTCCCTGATGTCAGCCCTGTATCTGTGCGAAAGCACATCAATAAGTTTTTATCGACGCGCCTTAGTGTCTTACGACACGTTTGCGATGCCATGGCCGAAAGCCAAGACAAGCAAAAGTTACAGGCCGACCGCAAGGATCGGCGTAACAAAAGGGCGTACAAAGTAGGAGAAAGGGTTTTAATAAACGCTAAAAACCTTCCTACACATGCAGTTTCTAATGTGTTAAGGAACAAACTGCGCCCCAGGTTTGTGGGGCCTTTCAAGGTGCTAGCCCGAAAGGGCTTGGCATACACCTTGGATATACCGAAGGCAATGCGTACGCATCCAACCCTCTATGTGGGCATGCTTAAGTCATACCAGAACCCGGAGCCGGGTCCCCTCTTGGATGAGGTTGGGAAGGCACATAGCCGTAAGACACGGCAGGGCGGAGTAGTAAAATCTCCGTCAGGGTCGAAATACGACCACGAAGCTCCGCAAAGGAAGACTCGAGAGAGTCAAGCCGTTTCTCGATGCGGTCAATAGCATCCCCCTCATCGTGGAGTCCCTTCTGGACTTCCAGGATGCGACGGTTGTGTCGATCACAGCGCTCGTGAACCTCACGTGGCAATTGCGCGGCCTCCTCCTCCAGTTCTCGATTTGGAGGGTATTCCACATTACCATGTGGAGCGTCTGATGGCACGACGCCATCATCGGGGTGAAACCCAATATCTGGTGAAGTGGAAGGGTTATTCACATTCACAGAGTTCGTGGGAGTCCGAGACTCCCCTGCGGCAGGATTGCCGTGACGTTGACGATTTCGAGCGGGAGAACACCGCTGCGAGTCGACGACCAAAGGGGCGGAAGAAGCCCCTTCACTCCCAGTAGTTGGGAGTTCGCAGGAGGCAGATGCAGAGCTTGCATTGCTCTCCGGCACCATAGAGAGGGCACGGGCGCTAGCATAGCGCGTGCGAGAAGGGGCAGGTAATTGCCCCATCGCTTTGGCTCTGGCAAACGACAAGCGTAATGCCCTCTCCAGCCGAACGTCACGTTCGGAATAGCTGTTGTACAGCTTTAAAAAGTCCGGGAGACGTTTCTCCTCTTCCGCCCAAGCGCGGAACTTCTGCTCTGCCTCTTCGGCATCTTCTTGTAGGAGAACGAAGGGAACCTCGCGGAGGTTCTCAACAACGGCACCCTGTGCCTGGTTCCCGAGGCGCTCTTGGTATGAGGTGGCAATTAACTGCTTCTGCGTGAGCAGTCTTTCCCGGAGTTTCTTCCGGCACGCGATTTGACGCGGCTGTACAGCCGCAGGGCCAGTGGTGTGGAAGGCTAACCCTTCTTTTCCTCGTTTTTGGCCCACTTCTGGAGGTCACGAGGACGTTCAGAGTGATATGCCGGCGGTGGAGGGCGTTTGGGGGCGCGTAACGCAGCCTCTCGTGCCTGTGCGGCAAGTTGAAATTCCTGAGCTGCGTCCAACTCATTGGTGATGGTCACCTTCGGCGACCCGGATATGTCATCCGAAGTTGGTAAGGTTGGCGCAAGATTTATTGCATTTTCCCCACGTGTGGGGAACGGATTAGGATGCCGACATCGCCGTTCGGCGTTGTCAGAGCGGTCATCCTTTGGGGAACTATCCCCTAGGGCCCCTCCTCCGAGATACTGGAGTCGGAGTAGTTGTCATCCCCTTCCCGGGGAGAATCGCCAGCACCACTATAGGTGCTCATTGGAGGCCAGAATCCTGGCAGTTGGGGTCTCCAACTATAATTGATTATTGCGTGGCAATAGTCTTTATGGGGGAGGATGTAACAGGGTTACATTTGGTTACGTTGATGTACGTAAGTATACAACGGTTAAGGTCAAGTATTGACCAGTCCGAAAGGTTCGGACCTATTGATTGTTCTAACCAATCAGGGCGGGAGCCCTTGGTAAAGGCGTGGCAGCCTGCCACGTGTTGGTACACAGGTGGTGCACACTACATTTTGGATAGGTACGAATTAAGTAAGTTCTACCTAGTATTGCATATAGTTTATATTAGTTTATTAAGTTAGCCTAATTTTATATTAAATAAATAATCAGTTTACAAATACACTGAATACTGCTAGGCGCAGCACCCGGAACGGTCGCGCGTGCAGTGAGTGTTATAGCAAAGGGGAGCACCTCCCCTAGATACTCCCTACTAAGGGAAGCCTTGGAATAAGGCGTTAGTGTTTACTAACCGTAAACTCAGGGAATCTTTGCCCCGAGTGAGAGAGCAATCTCCCGCTACGCCCTTATATAAGGGCGTATCGGCTAAGTAGCGCCGTATCGCTGCTTAAGGAAAGTCTTCCTCTGTGCGCTAGCCGCACCGTGCGTGTACGCAACGGCTACAATAAGAGTTTCTGGCACTTTACCGCAGATCGCGATGAATAATCCATCCAATTCCTGGGACTTGATCGCAGCAGCGCGATGAGTAAGCCAGCCAAAAAATAACCCGCCTCCCTTGAGCAGGGCCGAACTTGAGTGGTGAGTGAACGTAACGAGTGCTCCCTGTCGTGGGGCTTACGGTGGAGCTCTGTCGGGCTTATAAGCGTGAGGGGACCCTGTAACCTTCTGCTCCAAATTACTCAGATCGGAGCCACTGGCGACTTACGCAACCCGCTGTAATATGAACACTATATTTTAATATCCAATAAAAATCCAATGTGTAAACTATATGTTAACCGTGTGCTTTACCTCAAATCTGCGTACAAAACACTCCAAGCACACGATTGGCCCAAAATAATCCGTCCTTTCCGCCAACCAGATCGATCTGCCTTGAAAACGGGTACACTGGTACAAACTGGTCAACAATTTTCACTTGCACTTCACCACACTTTAGTATACTCTTACACAATAAATTTATGAAGGTACGGAGGTGGGGCATATAATGCACTTGATCCCGCTCTTCCTCCATCACCTCAAGCCTCTTGTTCATCTACTCTTCTGATCAAGCAGTGCCTTTAAGACATCGGCTTGATCAACCTTTTATTCTTCCATGTTAAGGGATGAGAAATTATCAATAAAAAAAACACAAAATCGACAGAGATAATCCCTCGATAATCAGGGGGGTTCTATCTGAATCTCCACGAGAAAATCCAATCGAAACAACTTAGAGCGTAACCTCCAATCAATCGAAGTCGTAAAGTCTCAATGCCCCCGTGTCCCCTTGGGCTCATAACCTGTGGGAAGTTGACGTGAGTTGGGGGCGCGTGCGGACAACTTATTAAGCTCAAGCCGGTCAGCGCCTTTGTGTCTTATGCGCGTGCAGGAAGGGCACCCTGAGTGTAAGTTCTGAGCGCCGGGGTTGAGATCTTTAGTGAAGATAGAAAGATAAAAAGTGTTTTAATATAAGGGACCGACTAGGTGCACACACCCCGTTTGCTAAGTGCACACCCCACCATTCAAATGGGGTGCACCTAGTCGGTCCCTATTAAAATAGTCTGTCTATTTTTTTAGTAAAGCTACGTAGGACTATTTTAGGTAGCAAGTTGTATTTATACTCATTAGTAATTAGCAGATGCTAACCGAACTGATTTTGACCTGCTGTGTAGATGAAAGCCTCCTCGTCTGAGTGTATCTGCCCTTTTAAGATCGATAGCTCCAAGCCAAATGTGCCACAAATTTCATTCTTCCCAGCGCAATGAAGCACAACTTTACCCCGAACAAGTGGTGATAACAAACAGCGCTGAATTGCTTGGAGAACTAGCACCCGATTTGAAATAGAGATTTCTTTAAGTCGCTCCTTTGTTAGAAGATTTAGCAGCTTCGCACGCCCAGACGGTGTGCACCAGTACAGCATGAAGCCTACCATGGTTTTACAGAATTGATCTGAGTTTTCGGGTGATGTAGCAGCTAAAATTTCATTTAAATTCGTATTCGACAGTGCTGCTAGCACATTATAACAAGCCAGAGGGTCATCCAGCCGTCGATTGCGGGTTTTCACGTGTACTTGTTTATGCATTGCGTCACTGAAGATGATAGCTGTATCATCCTTGAGCGTCTTGTATCGCCATGCTGTACACTGTTTTAGTTGCTTCCACTTTGTCTGCAGCCCGTTTGCTGCTAGGGCCCACGTCGAAGTTTTTCGCATCCTCAGTTCATCTGAACGTTAAAAAAAATTGGCGAGATGTTCGCATTCCTTAAGCTCAACGTGGCTCATGCATATACGTGGAAGCTGCATAAAGTCGTTGTGAATCTTCTGCGACGCGCACAGGTAGCACACGTAGATGGAACTGCATCGAAGAACAAATAATGCTATTATTAAAAGGGACCGACTAGGTGCACACCCGCTGGGATGGGGGTTGTGGTAGCCGCTGTGGTTCCAGTTTTTTTTGTGTGCGGGGGGGGTGCACGTAGCAAATGGGGGGGTGCACCTAGTCGGTCCCTAATATAATTAAAGATGGGCGTGACTGGGTACACCCCCCCCTTTGCTGCGTACCCCCTAGTGCTAGGGTTAGGGTTAGGGTTAGGGTAACTTCTTCCCTTACACGTAAGAAAATGCTGTGTTCCACGCTCTTAATTTTATTGCATTTGCAATTGATAGGACATGCGCTCTTTATATATTCAAAAGATCAACGCAGGTGCACGACAGGAAGGAATTTCGTACTCAAAGCTTTATGGCAAGATGAATGGCTCGGGTATTGAGCTGAACCGAAAGGTACTAGCTGATATGGCTGCTACGGAGCCTTTTAGTTTCAAGTCAGTGTTAGAGGTTGTCAAGCACATGGAGGGTGTCACCAAGGCTTTGTGATATGTTTAAAACTGTGACATACATTGGTGAGAAATTTGATAGATTATGGAATGAACTGCAAACACAAGGACACCATCATTGTGCAGATTTGCCAATAGAAACTTGTGCCAAACATCAGTTTTCTTGTTTCTGCCCTTGTAATTCTACTAGACGTAGAGATCGGGGCTTCGGGACATAGACCGTTTACTATGTAGCCTTCTCGATAGATTTCAGGCGACTTGAGATGTCGAGCAGAATTTCGGACGCCTCGGCACTTCTGCGAAGTGGCTTGAATAACTACAGCTGCCAAAAAATGCATGTAAATATTCACGATAAAAAAGTCTGAAGTAATACGCTTTCCTGATGGGGTACTGATCAACGTGGACGCCGTGTAGTTGTACGCATCACCGCCAGGCATAAGCAAGTGCACCAGGTAGTAAATTTTTTAAGCGCACGTCTTTGTTGCTATTCCCTACAATACAGAAGCGAAATATGCTGTCATTAGCCGTAGTCGAAGGTTTTACGTGACTTCAATGTGATTATGGAGCTGTATCTCAAAAAATAAGTATTATTTGGTGTCGACGTGGAGCTTTCATGACCGACACGGTGTCCTCGCTCTTTTCTCCAAGACGATGTTACAAGTCTTTACTAGAGCTTGTGTAAGGGAAGGTGTAGCCCTAACCCTACCCTAGGGGGGGTGTACGCAGCAAAGTGGGGGGGTGTACGCAGCAAAGTGGGGGTGTGTACCCAGTCACGCCCTTAAAGATTCAGGCCTAAACTCTAATCACAACATTTAGTCCCAAATGTTCAATCACAAATTCCATGCATATAAACCACTTTAAACCACTGCGGTTTCGTCCTTTGAAAATGCTACTGGTATCGGCCAGAGTAGTACCGGCCAGAGTAGTACCGGCCAGAGCGGTACCTGCCAGAGCGGTACCTGCCAGAGTAGTACAGCCAGAGCAGCACCGGCCAGATCAAGACGGGGCGAATACCGGTACCAATCAAGTACTACCGGTACCGGCTAGCGTTTCCAACAGCTGACGTGTCATGACTGTCAACATCAGGTCAAGACGTCGTAGCGTATTTGAGTATCTACGAGCTTCTTAACATGTTCCGTGCTTAACGAATTAGGCAAGCTCGACCAATTTTGACGATCTAATGCACTTAAACCTATCCACCACCTGATTGGGATAGAGTGGCAAACCAGATGGCCACCATATCTTGTCTTGCAAATGTCTGTTGCTCACTCCATCTGCCTGTACGATCTACCGTCCGTCGTCTTTTCTCTATCCACGCCTACCTGGTATCAAAGAGACGCATGATTTTCATGGAAGGGTGCTGACAGTTTCTTCCTAGCGAAATAAACTAACCAGCTCATATGATGGCTTCATGTGTAAAAAAAGCGCGAGCACTAGCCATACAGTAAGTACCTGCCACACAAGTAACAGTGCAATGAAAAAAGAACATAAACCCACGACGTCGACTTGCATCGACACCGGTAGACTAAGTATCCGGGTTGGTGTCGTGTGTACCTTTAGACGAAAAACATCAAAGTCGTGTTCATTCACTCACGGTGTGATGATATATATTTAAGTAACTTGTTTTATCCGTGGGAAATCGAGAAAGTATAGTGACAAGGACCCCCCAAAAAACCTTACTCGTACGCTTCTGAGCGTCCGGTTGGCAACAAAATAGTATACACACCATTGCACGCATTGACTACGAACGTGTGCGTCCACTCGAAAAGATCGGCGCGACTCATGCACCCACGTCCCCTTCACACGAGATGATAAAGCACGTGCTCAAGCGCATGCGGATCGGTGGCTGTCACCATGTACGCATCCACTTGGCGGATTTTCGCCTCCTGGTTAGACACGAGAAAGCGAAGCCGCTTGTTCTCCTCCTGGGCCTTGGCCAAGTTGTACTTTTCACTGGCAACTGTCGTACTAATCTGAGACGACACGGCACGGAGCTTGCGTAGAGCACTGAGCCGCTTTTCAAGCACCATGGATTCGTGGCGGAGTAACGACACTTCTTTCTGTAAGAAGAAACATACACACAATCCAGTTAAGAGTTGGACTCGAGTCGATGCACACAAGATCGAATTTGTACGCACCCTTCGAGCAGCGTAGGTGCATTTCTTGGTACGCTTCGTACTCGATTTAATGGGCTCTGAGTGGCTGCGGACAATGGTTGGGATCGGTAACGACTTCTTGGGGACGAAAAGGCTAATGAGATCGAGCACCTCGTGGTGGGAAAAGCTCGGGTTATAATAGTCCACGGCGGTGGGTGTCGAGTGGAGGGGCGACAAGTCCTCCCCCAGCTTGGAGGTATGCGTGCAGTCGTCCGTCTCGATTGATGTTTGAAGCATCTCCATCTCATCGGTCGCAAACAAGCTCGGGAGTTCCGACTCCATGGGCTCGAGGTCGTCCATGCTGGGCGTGGGAAATACTGGGACGGGTTCCAGTGCCATGTTGTTTTCGTACGAATGGAAAAATTCAACAATGAACTCGTGTGTTTTCGATGGGCTCACCAAAAGGGCTGTCAAGCGTCGTAGGCACTACGTACTCATTGATACCTACCTCAAGTGTGCGTGGGCCTACTGACCATAAACGAACCACATACGTATGTGCCCGTGAACAGCCATTAAATCTTATTAACACGTTCCATCATGGCCCTGTCCACGGGAGCTCAAGAGCATAAGGTGACAACTGTCGACAGCTGGGACAGAGTCGCACCCCTATGAAAGCATTTTCCGCATGGGCACTTACTTGCACGCGTCCTTTAGGTGTTTTTTTGCTGGCATAGAGGAGACGACCTACCTATCCGGGTGTGCCATCTGCGACTGTTAAAATACTTGGTCCATGTGTTGGAATCGACCATAGGGACACGGCCCGGGCTAGCCGAAAACACCACTCCAGCCTTTGACATGGAATGGATGGCTAAAGTTCCTATCCATCCATTGAAAAGACACCACTTGGCATTTCTTACCGGTGGCAGAAAACAGATTGTTGCGAGCACGAAACTCATGTACCTAAGTTACCTAACGATCGCCACGTTGTCATGGTAAATCTTGAAAGATAAAAAAGCAAGGGACTGACTGGCCTGTTGGGTAGAAAAGGCAATCGGTCAAACGGAGCCATGTCACGTTAGTGACACTGATTTCAAACGCAAATGAGACCAAGAAAGGCTACGGCCCGTCACGCGGACGGAGGGCACCGACTCGGACATAACCGGATCGATCCATGTAGAAACTCGGGACGAAACGCCCGTGTTACTAGTTGCTACTTCAACGCTACATGAAGGTGCCTTGAACTTTGGGCTTTGCGGCGACGTGTCGTTCGGAATTCTTTAGAAATGCCCTATAAGTAAGGTCTTCCGAGGCTTACATGCTTTTCTCAGCATAGAAATCAGCAGATGGTTTGGTTGATTTCCCACTTGCTCATACAGTATCGTCATGAACAAAGACCCATAATAAGGATTGATGTTGTCAATTGCCAGTATCTAAATCAAGTCGTAGAAAGACGATAAAATGTGCCTTTTCTTTCTTCAATAATTCAAGGAGCATAATAAACGGGTCACTTTAACGCCTACGTTACAAATAAAAATTGTAACGTATCGCTAAGACTACAAAAAATCTTTAAAACTCTTTCTATTGAAAAAGACGAGTAATGTACTAGCGGCGTAAAAAATTGCAGGGAGAAGCATGGTGTATTTCAAACGATTAACTACATTAAAAAATTACGTCACTGAATTGACGAAAAGCAACTGGGGCCCGTAATTGTTTCATTTTGACTAGTTACTGCCGTGGCGATTCGCGACGATAGCGAGATAAGAGATTGATGTACGAGGTGCTTTCGATTTTAGTGGAAAATATGATTCCGCATGGTGAAATTACACTGGGCACGGGTAAGATTCAAAGTTATTTCGTGAAGCTTAGATTTGAATTTTATGTAATCTACTTTATTTTGGGGAATTTTACAAAATATCCCCCCTTTCCTGGGACGGGCTAAACGGCAGCAAGTGAAAGACTAACTAGCGGGACGCGCTAAACAGCACCAAATGAAAGTCTAACCAGCACCAAGTGAAGCGCCAAGTGAGCTTTAAGGCAGAAAGTACATATTTCGGCCATAATGACGTGTTTTTGTCCACTTGTGGTCAGTTCTGAACCGACGCCGTGGGACATGCGGAGTCTAAACTTACTGGCCCTATAATTAAAAAAGGCTAAATTATGGCGCAGCCACACTGCACCTGGTTTTGTAACATTATTAGTTTTGCAGGCCCAAAATGATAGTGCGGTCGATGTATTACTTGTAGCGTGTGGCCATGGAGTAGGAGGACTTATGGAAAGTGCCACACGTGAGTAGGAGAGTATGAGAACGTGCGTACATGAAATCCATCAAGTAGTCGCTTGCGTTCTCATGAGTTTGGTGGGGGAAGCAGATCCTGCAAAAATAAACTGGCGATGCAATGGCATTTGGGAAAGACAATCAAGAATGAAGGCATGCCGATACACTGATCTCTACGTATTATGTTTGAGATCCTGTTTCCTCGTCATCTCACGGAACTGCATTTGCGACGTTAAGAAGGCACATTTCTACATACCCTTTGCTGGACCCAAGACAGTGAGTTTGTTTATTCGGTTTGCTTTTGACGTTTGCCTCAAGCTCTTTTGTTCTAGATCTATAAATCAAGGCAATGATGAAGGAAGATATGATCTGGATCATTCGCCTCCTTTTTCACTAAAACTCGTTCCTTTAACGCAATGCTCCGTTCATGGCTACAGCAGGTCGGGTGTGACTGGATGCGGTAATGGTATCATTGACATCTTATGGACGTCTCGATGAATCGCTTCCTTATATCTGCACAAATAAAACAGCAGTCAGACCTCGCAATACAAACAATCAACCCCGAAACGATCGTACCAAAAGCGTCCTCCCCGTCGTGTGCACTAGAGTAATACCCTAGCACACGCCTATAAACTGAGTAGCAAAACTTTTCGTACATTTTTTGATCGCGAGCGAGTTGGACACTCGCACAAACAGATACACAAAGTAGCATTTGTAGAGTCCTACCGACACGTTTTCCAAGTAGTCCATTAGTTTTTTCGCCAACCCAAGCCGTCGAAATTCGGGGGCAACGGTCACTGCTGTCACATTTCCGTGCCAGTTTGTCCCTTGACCTTCCGCTTTGCCCATGACTATAGAGAAAACCACACAACGCAAAAGGTAACAAGACCACACAGCCAAAGTGAACGTACACTGGCTTCGCCATACTTTGGCCTTTTTTAATTGTAGGGCCAGTGAGTTTAGACTCCGCATGTCCCACGGCGTCGGTCCAGAACTGACCACAAGTGGACAAAAACACGTCATTATGGCCGAAATATGTACTTTCTGCCTTAAAACTCACTTGGAGCTTCACTTGGTGCTGGTTAGTCTTTCATTTGGTGCTGTTTAGCGCGTCCCCAAGCTAGCAGCAAGTGAGGCAGCGACTAATAAAAATCAAAAAAAGTACCAAAAAGGATATACTTTTGAGATAACGTCCTCGTTTGGCCCAAAAATTCTAAAATGCCCCTATTTCTCAAAAAATCCTAAAATGCCCCTGTTTTCGCCTTCACGGATTCGATCAACCAGGCGCTGAATCCTTTTTTTAGGTACATTTCCAGCTGAAGCTGCGACTGGATGGGGAATCGTTTTTGGTGGAGCACGACCGAAATTACGTATTGGTGGACCCCAGAAATTCTGGTCGGGCTTTACAAGTGGTCTGCTGACAATTTGGGCCACGGAAATTGGGGACAAAACGTTCTTTATTGCAGCTATTTTGAGTATGAAAAAAGACCGTGTCGTGGTTTTTGTGGGTGCTATTGGTGCCTTAATTGTGATGACGGTACTATCGGTGGTCATGAGTGTCGTGGCTACAAAATTCCTGCTGCCTAATTTGACGCATTATGGGTGCAATGCTGGTAAGTGGGAGAAAAGTATCTTGCAGCTCCTGATAATACTGACTACAGAATTAAATTGTGTCACGTTCTAGTTTGTGGTTTTTGGAGTCAAGATGTTATATGATGCGAGGGAGATGAATGCAGCGTAATCAGATGACGAGGCAAACAAATGATGGGAAGAGTGGAGGTTTGCACTAACGTTGGCTTTTGTGGTTACTGCTATGATTTGATTTAATGAGACCCGTCGGAGGAATTGACAGAGGAGGAAGAAGAACTGATGGGGGAGAAAGATGAAGATGCGATCCAGGATGAGTACGGAGGCGTTTTGGCTCTTCTAGTGAGCTCCTAGTGTACTAAAAAGGTGGTTGTTCCTACCTGTATTTGATGTTATTGCAGACAAGTGGAAGAAAGCAAGAAAAAAGCAGATTACGTGACGGACGGCATGATTCAGGTGTTTTCCCAGACGTTCATCATGACGTTCCTGGCGGAGTGGGGTGATCGCTCGCAGATTGCGACAGTGATACTGTCAGCAACGAAGGACGCATTCGGCGTCACCCTGGGCGCCATTCTCGGTCAATCCATGTGTACAGGTATTGCTGTCATTGGTGGCAAGTTCTAGCTACGCGCATCTCGGAGCGGACCGTTACGCTTGTAGGTGGTGTCCTTTTTGTGCTGTTTGCGCTGCAATCGCTCGTCACAGGCAAGAACGTGTTGGAGTAGCTCTCCGACATGCTTGAGGCACAATACAATAATATATTTGACTATAACTAAATTATAGTCTGACACAAATACACAAACATTGAGTATACCTTTTTTTGGTCTTGTACGAATATGTCCAACCTTAAATGCCTTGATCCGCGCATAAAAGCCCCAAAAAGGTCGGACGGGCTAAACGGCAGCAAGTGAAAGACTAACTAGCAGCAAGTGAGGCAGCGACTAGGAAAACAAAAAAAATGACCAAAAAGGATACACTTTTTTACCCTACGTGGGCAAAGATTAAAATATGGAATTTATTGTAATAATTGGTCTTTTAGTTAAGTTACGTCATTGTCGTAAAGCGTGTTATAATTGGGCCCAATAACGGGCCTTATTGTAGGGCCTTATTTTAGGGCCTTATTATAGGGCCTTATTTTAGGGCCTTATTATAGGGTCTTATTTAGGGCCTTATTTAGGGGGGCCGATTACGGACAAAAATCGGGTACGTAATCGTATTCGATTGTGGGTAGGACCGTGGTGCACATAGTCGGGACATAGACAGGGCATAGGAAGATGGGAAGATTACGTACAGGTACTCGACGAACAGCGACGGACGACGGACAAATCAGGTCGACTGGTCGACGGAGGACGCCGGAACGGGTAGTTCTGATTGGTGGATATTAGGAAATTGGTAGTTCTTAGGATTTAAGCAATAATAAAACTCCTTTTGCGTTCGATCTAGCAGATCGTTTCCGGGACTGCACCTTTGCGCCTCCCTTGTTAGTATACACCTCTACGTCCCGGGCGGGAGCACTTTGTGCATTTTTGGCCCACCGGCAGACGTGGAGTGTTGAGAACTCACTCCGCAACTCCGCCCGCTGTGTCAGCGGTTCTACAGTAAAGTTTTTTTTTGGTTTGGGAGTGTGATTGAGCAGTGTTTTCACCTTTCCGCGTTTGGTTCACGTTTGGCCCCTAGAGTTCGGCTGCTGTAAGCGCCCCACGGGAACTCTAGGTGGTTTTTAGTGAAATTTCCCCCCCCTCGTAGGTCTAGGCTAGGAATACAGATACTTGGGTGTTCCTTTAGCTGTTTAGAGACTCAGAGGCTCCGTGATCAGGCAGTGAATACTTCCACTGCCTGATCAAGTACCCCCTTCGCCGATCAACACCTGATCGACACTCCGCAACTCGTGACCCGCGATCCACAACTCGCAGATCGCACTGTGGTGAAGTGTACCACAAATTTGGTCACTTTTGGTCAAGGCAGTTGGTCGAATTTCGGATTGGTCTAAACAAGGGGGGCTTTTTAGCCTATCAAATTCAAGGAGTATCAAGAACGCTGGTCTTGGGTGAGTCACCTGACATTGGGTATTTTACATAATTTTGTGTGGGTACATTAGGGACCATAGGGAGGTATTATTATTGATTAGTTGTGGATTTTCCGGATATAGGGATTTTGGTTGCGGTTTTTCCAAGTAGAGTCTTTTGGTTGCAGGATTTTTCTAAGTAGAAGTCCTTTGGTCTTGGTCTATACCACAGCAAGGGGTCGCCGTTTTTATTTGCACGTACATTAGTCGCCTTCGCCCACCGCGGAGTGGACGCGCCGCACGCGCACTTTGGCCACCGGAAGTCCCTCGACGGGAGTACGATTTGGTGATCTCGACACTTTAAGTCAAGTACGTTTGGAACGTGCTATTCACTGGATTGGTCTTTACGTGGAGATATCGTTTGTGGAGTTCACGGGCATATTGGGTCTTCACGTGGACATATTGGCTCATGTTAACATTGGTTGGAGTTTAGACCGGTTTTGGTCTTTTCTCATATTAGTCAGGGGCTAGACCGGTTGATTGGTCTACCCTCTATTATTTCAATTGGTCAGGTCTAGATCGTTTGGACGATCGACCTATTGGAATCTATCTTTCGGAAGTGTTTCTGGTCTGTACGTACCTGGGGTGAAGAGTTCCGTCCTAGGTACACTTAGCCAGCACGGTCTCATATTCAAGACCGAATCAAATCGATCTGCGATCCCGATCCACCGAGTGTGTAACTAGCCCACTCCAATAGGTACACAAGGTGAGATGGTCTTAAGTGAATCGGACCAAGTGTCTCTGGATGATGACTGGTCGTCTGCCAGCAGCGGACGATCGGACCAGATTTCGAATGGAGGTCCGCGGGGTACCCCCCCCCCGTAAGTTGGAAGGCTGGGCACGATGGTGGTGGTCAGGTTGTCGATACAAATTTATTCGATTTCGAACTTGACTCCACCACAATGGTGCGCGTGCCCGGATCACTTGGTGATCGTGGATATCACCGCGAGGTGTCATCAAAGATTGAATTTGAAGATTTGAGTTTGGAATCGTTCTGGAGAGGGCGTAAGGAAAGGCTATCACCTTACGTCTTCGTTCTCGATAAAGATGGCGATGTCCGGTCTGGTCTGGTGGAGGACCATATCGGGATTAATATTTTTTTCCTCCCCAAAAGGCTCCCACCGGAGCCGATCGGGACTATAGCAAGTCCTGCTATAGTCCCGGAAAGGATCAGGACCTTGGTCCTGATCCTATGTATATGCATAAAAAAGTTGATGGAAAATTAAAAGACGAAAAACACTTGTAGGTTGATCAGAACGATCAGACCAACCTCCCCAAGGTCCCCAAGATTCCCAAGAAAGGGTTGGGAATGCCGGCCGACGAAGACGACCTCGAAGAAAAGTCACAGGTCGGAGATGGAGGCATCACTGAAGAAGACCTAAACAAGATGTATTACATTTTTGAGCTGAAACGATTTGTTCTCTTTGACGTGGTCTTTCGGGTGTTAAACCTCCAGATCCCCGACCATCTTCTAGGTCCCACTACCGAGCCGATCCAGAGTGATCGCCCATTACTGTTTGTGAAGAACTTGGTGGCGATGTTGGCGGAGGTTGGCATTAAAATGAAGAACCTCGCCGATGTCCAAAAACTATTTGAATTGAGACTTGGAGGCTGAAATCGTCGATGTCGACCTTCCACGACCATTTGGTCCCACTGGTGGGGGCGGTTCGCCGCCCAACTCCCACCGCAGCAGTGAAGGTCGCTGAAGTCTCCACAGCGCTTGTTGACATTGGTTCTGATGACGAATCGGTTTATCAATCTCCACCGGCCTCGAACAGCTCATCAGAGTTGGAGACTGGTGTCGAGCGGATGACCATGGGGGTGGACCATGCCCAGCCGGAACAAAAAAAGGACGTGCGGCAGCAAAGGGCTGCTTGCCAGTCGGGGCTCCAGCGACATCCACAGGCCTCAGTTCCGATAAAGGAGGGTATCAACACGTTTCCCATGACTCCAGCTAACGTCCGAGCCATGTTTGAGACGATGATGGAACGTTTAATGGAAGAACGGGTTAGACCACCCCTGCGCCCACATGTCCAAGACCGGTCTACCCAGCAAAGTGCCAATGTTTGCCGAGATGTGGATATGGAATCGGTAACATCTGTGGACAAGCCCACTTGAAGTGATAAGCAAGTCGGCAAAGGGAAGCGCAAGCCGCAACCGGCCAGACCGCGTAGACCAAGCAAGACAAGTGACTGTGACATGGAGTCGGTCGGCGGTCTTGACGACCACTGTGCGTCAGACGGTACGGGCGCTGGCAAGCCACGCAAGTCTTACCTAGCCTCCACTATTGCTTACGACTTTGAATCTGCTGCGATTCGCGCATCCGTATGGCCGCGACGACCGACCTCAAGGACTTCACTGGCAAGGATGCTGATGAAGACCAGGCCCGGTCTTGGCTCGGTCGGGTCAAGTCTGCGTTCCTGCGAGACCAGACCCCGAAAAGTGAAAGGTGTCTGATTCTCCGGGATTTGTTGAAAGGACCGGCTGCCAACTGGATCCAACAGTTAGGTCGGGATGTCTGGTCTGACTGGGACCAGCTATGTGCAGAGTTTGAAGGGCAATATTGTAACTCCGGATTTTCGAGTGCCCGCAAGTATCACCATATGCAGAAGCGGAGCGACGAGACACCGATCGAATATTTGCATCGGTTGAACGTGGCTGCACTTCGTGCCAGCATAACAATTAAAGAGAATAACCCGCCGAACGGTTCTGCTCTGGAACATGTGGGTCACTACATTAGTACCCTGGACGATCAAGAACTGGCGGACCAGCTTACTCTGCTGCGTCTTAGGGAGGCGGGTGAAGTTGAACAGACTCTACGGACGCTACAGCAGTCGCGTAGCATGAGGGAGAAGAGTGCTGGTGGATCAGGTCGCTACCGATCCAAGACCCAGACCCAGACCGATCCGGTCAAGAGGCCCTGGAAGAGACCGACCCGAGCGGTCAAGGCGATCGTAGCCGAAGACACCATGGGATCGGAAGGGGAAAGTGTAAGTCAATACAACCAGGAGTCGTCGGATGAAGACCAGTATCGTTACGTCTATGTTGCGGGACCTGCCCCGAAGACCAAGTCGAAGTCCGACCAGGTGGACCGGAAGGAAAGGAACGGAAGCAAGTCCGATCCAGACCGACCTCTTCAGAAGTGCTCCCACTGTGGGTCGAGCAAACATGATGGTCCAAACTGCTGGAAGAAGATGGTGTGCAAGAAGTGCGAGAGACGCGGCCATCCGACGGACCACTGCCTCTTCGTATGCAAGTCATGTGGAGAGATCCACAAGGCCGGCCACTGCAAGATTGAATTTTTTTTAACATGATGCGCAAGTGGTACGTGCCAACCAAGCAAGCGGGGATGCTGCCGCCGGACGCAGAAAAGATGTTAAACTAGAACGCTCGCCAGGTTGGAATCTGGATCGAGCCGAGCGTTCTACGGTTCACATCTATGCATATGTCGGCAAGGAGGATAAGACCGACAATACACGTTCTTTTCCAAATTGCGTCGACCGAGACCATCCGGTCTACAGTATGAAGACCGATGAGTACTCCCGGACTAAGGTGGTTATGCAGTTGGACTTGCTGCCTGGAGAATCCCGCGGATACTGGAAGTATCACGCGCCTGATAAATGGTTCAAGCAGGCGAAAGCCTGTGGAAAGATTAATAACCAGAAAGCGACGATGTTGTTCGACTCTGGAGCTGAAGTATCGATAATCGATTCCGCCTTTGCTCGTAAGATCGGATGTCGTATAGACGATACCCAGAGACAAGAATGCGTCGGGATCGTCGAAAACTCTTATATGACCGAAGGAAGAACGCGTGTGAAAACTACTTTGTCGGGATCGCTGGTATACTTTTTCAGCGCTTGGGTTGGCAAGTTGGCTGGTCAAGACGCTTTACTAGGCATGGATTTCATGGTCCCAGCTGGTATTCGCCTAGACCTGTCACATGGAGTGCTTACACTCCCGGATGAGGTCCAGGTCCAGTTGGATGGTCGAAGACCTCTGTATGGTTCGTATACCGGTCTGGTCCGGTGGGACCAAGACCTCACTATCCCAGTCGGTCGGACTGCCGATACCCCGGTCGAGAAAGGTTTCCGTTCGAGGAAGTTATGGTTGACCAGGGGCGATCGGTGGGTCTCGACCTTCGTAAAGAGTGCTGGTCGACGTGATTTTGTCCGTGTTACCAATATCGGTGACAAGCCGCTGACACTGGACAATAACACTATTGTCGGCATGTGGTTAGCAGAAGGGAACGTACCAAGGAAGATGGGGTTCGTCTCGATTGGGTCGAGGCGGTATGTCGAGTGGCAAAACCTGGCGTAACAATCGACCACCGATCTTATCAGCGATGATAGGTCGGTGGAAGAGGATACCTCACCTTTAGTGGAAAGACTATGTCACCTCAAAAAAGATGTTGGTCCGAAGAAAGGCACCGCAGTCACCAGGAACGGTGGACCATCAAGTAGACGAGCCGAGGCTAGTCAACGTGGTGTCAGCACAAGACCAGGCGATAGCGGAGAAAGAAACGGAAGAAGGGGAACATGAAGTTGCTAGGTCGGACCATGACGGTATTCCTAATCAGACCGATATCAGTGAAGGACAGCCCGTCGATCAAGACCAGGGGCGTTCAGACGGTCCAGATGGTCTAGGTGATATCACCCCAGAAGATGAACAAGTCTGTATACATGAAGGCGGGGAACAGTACATTCAGGAGCTGGAAAGCCAAATGGCAGTCCTCCCTGAAGTGTCTGCCGACTCTCCCGAAGTTACAATGGATGATTTACAAGTGGGTGATCAAGACCTTAACAGTCCAGACCAGATCGAGCAGTTGAAGAATATCATATGGAAGAAAAGACATCTGCTGATCGGAAAGGGCAATGCCTTACCACCTGCAGCCCGTGGTGCGATTTGCGATATTGACGTTGGAGATGCAAAGCCGATTAATCAGCGATGTCGACGCGTGGCGCCACAGTACGGTGAAAAGCTTTCTGATCTCATTAAAGGACTGTTGGTCACCAAGATTATTAGACCGTCGACCTCGTCATGGGCCTCGCCGATAGTAATTGTTATCAAGAAGAACGGCGTTGACATTAGACTGTGCATCGACTATCGTCTGGTAAATCGGTTGACTAAACTCATGGCTTACCCGATGCCGCTGATTAATGATCTGTTGGAAGACCTCGACAAGACCTTGTGGTATTGTTCGCTAGATATGGCAAGTGGATTTTGGGTGGTCTCGATGACTGATCAAGCCCGTGAGATTTCCGCATTTGTGACACCGTTTGGTCTTTTCGAGTGGAATCGTATGCCGTTCGGTCTGAAGAACGCGCCCCAAATCTATCAAAGGCTGATAGATAACGCATTGTACGGACACATCAAGATCACGACCGATCGGGACCCCGTTGAAAATTATGATGTGTTTAGAGAGGGTGAACCCGATCGGGAAAGAGGACCGTCCGTTCTAGGGAGGCGGTCGTACATCGACGACATTCTGATACCTGCCTCGTCATGGAACGATCTGTGCGAGAAGGTTGAACGATTGTTGGAGACATGCAACCGCTGGAACCTGTCTATCAGTGCCGTGAAAAGTTTTTGGGGTATGTCCAAGGTCGCCTATTTAGGCCATATGGTCTTGAACAATGGTCTAGAGGCTAATCCCAAGGACCTGGATTCGCTGAGTAACCTCCCGTTCCCCAGATCGCTGAAGGCAATGCAGTCCTTCCTGGGAAGCTTGAATTATTATAGCCGATTCATTGAAGACTTTGCTGTCTACGCGGCTGTGCTGTACGAGCTCCGGGAAGTTGACTATCATATGTTGCGCGAAGGAGATCGGGAAACTTTACAGGATGGCGCCGACTCTGGTCTTGCTGCAGTTTGTCCGCAAGTGGAGGCCGACGATCATATGAAGCGTGAACAGTTTGCCTTTGGTATGTTGAAGGTTAAGATGGCGACGGCACCGATTCTCAAGCATTTCGCTCCCGAAAAAGTGCCGACCATTATTGTATATGCCAGTAAGTGGGCTATCTCGGCCACTTTAGTGCAAGATCACGATGGTGTGTATCATCCAGTCACGTTTACGAGCCGGACGCTAAAACAAAATGAAGTGAACTATGGAATTGTCGAGAAAGAAGTTCTGGCGTTGCTACGAATTCTGGATGTGTGTTACAACCTGCTGGTCGGCCGACCTATAAAGGTCCTGTCAAGACGGTCTACTTTGGCCTGGCTATTATCAGCCAATGGGTTGGACGTACGTCTAAGCATATGGTCGGCGGTCTTGTCGCAGTGGACCCTCGAGGTCGTTAAGTGCACCGGTGGCGAGGAAGAGATATTGGGCACATTAGCTGCCAGTATCACCCCTCGGTCTGAAGTGTACGAGGCATTGATAGCGATTGCCCCGAGGAAGCAACCTCGGCAGTCAGTTTCGAGACCGCCACCGACCGTCGACCATGATGAGGAGCTCTTGGTCTTAAGTTTTGACGGATCGGCAAGCGTGAAGAAGAATGTCGGCGCCTATAGTGCCATATTGTGGAAGTTGCCACAATGGTCTATAGTTGCAGCCGCTGCCGATTTCACGCCGTATATTACTGTTAACGAGGCGGAGTACCGAGGTCTACATGTATGTCTGGACCTGCTGTCGTCGCAAGAGAAGGGGCGAGTCATCATATGTGGTGACTCCAACCTAGTGATCAGGCAGATCACCGGAGAGATCGACTGCAAGGCTCCACGACTAAGGACGCTAAATGATCGAGTAATGAAGGCATTGAAGGACCACCCCAACCACGAGCTATTGCACGTGAAACGGGACTGGAACAGAAGCGCCGACTACCTCGCGACCAAGGCCATGCAAGACCAGACCGGGTCTACGATCACCGAGAAGGCCGTTCTGGATGAATTGATGAATATAAACAGGCTCCCAGAAGTGATCGGATCCAAGAACGCCCCAGTCCAGGTGCATGTGATGGTCGCGACTAGATCGAAAGCTCAGAAGTCTCGCCGACCGTTCCCGAAGGAAAGTTTGAACGAATATGCAGTGCAACAGTTAAGGATGGAACGGATCCTCAAGGCGCAGGACGAAGAAGAATGGATTATGAACCTGAAGACCTACCTGCGTGGTGAACTGTCCAAGTTGACGAACGATCAAGCAAAAGAGTGCATCAATATCGCGGATAGCTACGAAGTGGATGATAATGGATTATTGTATTACTGCCGCGATGCCGACCAAGACAGTGCAGACCGGGAACGACTGGCGAAATTAGTGATCCCCGAGTTGCTGCAGCTGGATGTCCTTCATCACTATCACGTGAGTCTAGAAGGGGGACATCAGGGCATAGGAAGGACCTATCAAAAGATCAGGTCCCACTTCCACTGGAGAGGTCTGTTCCGCAGTGTGCAGAAATATGTGGGCTGTTGCACGGATTGCGAGACCGGAAAGGGTAGACCGGTAATGAAGGGGCGATCGCCCGGAAATATCGAAGCTACCTACCTTTTCCAGGTCATAGCGATGGACCACATACCGTCACTGCCTAGATCGACGCGCGGCAACACTGAGCTGCTGATCTGGGTAGACCTGTTCACTGGTCTAGTTATTGCGAAGGCAAGTGCATCTCGGTCTGCGGAGCAGATCGCCCAGAGCTACGAAGAATGTGTGTTCCGAAGATTCGGCGCCAGCGAGGTCATCAGGCACAATCGGGAACCCGGTTTTATGGCCGAGGTGTTCCGGTCGTTCAATAACATGCTGGGACAGAGTGCGACGATGGCATATCGTCCGCAAGCAAATGGATCGGCGGAACGCATGGTGCAGACCATAACGAGGGCGATCAAGGTGTACGTTGCTGACCCAGACCAGCGAGATTGGGACGAGTATGAAGAAAGGCTGGTGTTTGCACTCAACTCGTCGACCGATCGGGTCCGAGGAGAAACGCCTTTTTATCTGACATATGGATGGGACCCTCGGTCGACACTGGAAGCTGCGATACCTATCGGTTGCACCCGGACCCGCGATCGCGATGCTCGACGCTGGCGCATGCAGGTCCAGAAACACTACCAGCATGCAAAAGAAGTCGTCAACAAAAAGCTGCGTCAGTCCACACAAGACCGGGCAGACCGGACCAATGACCAGGTCCCACCCCACGGTATAGAACCAGGGGCGAGGGTATGACTATATCTAGACCGAGTGAAAGAGGGCTATGCGAAGAAACTGGCTCACATGTGGCATGCCCCTTTCCGTGTTGCCGAGCGGATCGGTGAGCACGCTTCCCGTCTAGTAACAACTGGTACAGATTACAAGGTCTTCCCGATCGTGCATGTGTCCAAGTTGAAGCTGGTCCGAGAATTTCCTGATCGACCCAAAACTCCCTGTCTGGTAGGCGAAGAAAAAAGATTTGATTTCGATGAAGCGTTACTGCCGGAGGACAGTTGGGAACGACCATTAGAGGAAGACGAGTTTGAAGTGGAGAAGATCTTAGATGTTCGGTCTACCAAGAAGACCAGGTTCGGTCGGACTCACCGAGAGTACCTGGTCCGATGGAAGGACCATGATGAATCAACTTGGGTCGACGAGCTCGATTTGAATTGTGGGGCTCTTCTACGAGAGTTCGAACGAGAACGAGTCAGTCGTAATCGCTTTGCAGTGATGCAGACTCATGAAGACCAAGACCAAGACACGCAGAGTGTGGGAAATCGTGTCTTAAAATTGGCACCAATTGGGCCATTATTAGGGGGCGCTATATTGGGCCATTGTTAGGGGCGTTAGTACGGGTACTATAGGGTGTATGATTGCGTGTACTGTAGTGTGTACTACTGTGTACCACTGTGTACAGTGGTATGTACAACAGTGGTGTACATGGACAGTACATAGACAGGACATCGGGAGATGGGACTGTTACGCAACGAACAGCGGCGAGCGACGGACTAATCAGCTCGACTGGTCGGCGGACGACGTGGGAACGGGTGTATTTGATTGGTGCATATCTAGGTAATTGGTAATTCTTAGGATATAAGGGATTTAGAATAATAAAAGTTCTTCCTTTTGCGTACGACTGCGTAGGTCGTTTATAGGGTGGGAAACTAGGGCCCCCCTCTTCGCAATTACCTCTACGTCCCGGGCGGGAGCACGAAGTGCATTTTTTGGCCCACCGGAGGCGTAGAGTGTTAGAACTCGCCGTTCAACTCCGCCCGCTGTGTCAGCGGTTATCTTCTAAGGGTTTTTTGGTCATGGGAACGTGATTGAGCGGCGCTCTCACCTCTTCCCCATTTGGTTCACGTTTGGCCCCTAGAGTTCGGCTGCTATAAGCGCCCTACGGGAACTCTAGGCGGATTTAGTGAGTAACCCTCGTAAGTCTAGGCGTAAGAATACATTTGATTTGGGTATTCTTTCAGCCGTTAAGGACTAGAGGCTACGTAATCAGGCAGTGAAGACTTCCGCTGCCTGATCGAGTACCCTTCCCCCTAATGTTCACCGGAATCAACGATCAGCAACTGCGCCTTGCGAAAAGCAGCCCGCATATCGCGTCAGCGAGTAGATCGACTACGTTTTAGTGCCTGATCGCACTTGATCAAGCCTGATCGACATCGTTTTAGTGCCTGATCGCACTTGATCAAGCCTGATCGACATCGTTTTAGTGCCTGATCGCACCTGATCAAGCCTGATTGACACCGTTTTAGTACCTGATCGCACCTGATCAAGCCTGATCGACGACGTTTTAGTGCCTGATCGCACCTGATCAAGCCTGATCAACGACTTCTAGTGCCTGATCAAGCCCGATCAAGCCTGATCACTTCTGATCGCACCTGATCACACCAGGTTCAAGCTTGATTGTGCCTGATCACGCCTGATCAGCACTCGGAACACTGAGTTACAAGCTATTCCCATCTTGCAGCAAGGAATTGCCGTGATTTCATCCACGCCACCTGAAGAGCGACCCACGTCTAAGCCGTCGGGTACACAAGGTGAGCGAAACACAGGCAGTCAAGGACAATCGGAGGACCCCCTTCGTCAGTCGGCAGTCCGGGCGCCGTGGTACCGCCTGATCAAGCCTCAAAATCTTTGATCAGCCGCTCCACCACAATGGTGCGCGTGCCCGGATCTTTGGGCGACGCGGGATATCACCGCGATTCTACGCAAGATGACGCTGATGCGGATGTGAAAGCAGAAGCAGAAGCAGAAGCTGAATTGAAGATAAAAGTGGAAATGGAGGAAGTGGTTGTGACGACGGAGGGAAATTCGCCGTCGTCTTGTCTGAAGAAGAAAGGAAGTGCTGATCATTAGGGCCTGGGGAGGTACCCTGATGAAATAAAGGAGGAGAAGCCTCAACCACCTCCCAAGGCTCCTTCGGGAGCCCCTGCGGATCGTAACTTGCGTTAGGATCCGCCAAGTATATGTGTGTATGAAGATCCGGATGAGTACCCGATGGTAAAGTACTACAGGACCGACCAACCGAAGATGTTGTTAAAGGCTCCTGGGTCGGAGAGTGACGAAAGTCAATCAAGTACGCCGCCAACGGAACTCGATCTGGTGAATATGTATTACCGAAAGGTGTACAAAGGAGAGCTGGAAGATTTCTTATTGAAGAACGCGATCATGAACCTCCTCGGGGTTACGATCAGCCAAGAGCTGAAGGGACCAGTCGATCGTCCGATCACGAGTGGAAAAGACAAGCTTCGACTAGTGCTAGGGCTAATACGCCTGATCAAGCAAGGTGGTCTGTCGACGGGTGCCTATGATGTTGAAGAGATGTTCAATCAAGATCTGGGAGACATCAAGATCACTGTGCATCGACTCTATGAGTTGGTGGTACCTATTGTGGGTCGATCTACTGTGGAAGAGCCCTCCAGTTCTCCGCTAAAAATTGAGGCAAGTCCGGCGATTAACGCGGCCGATCACACTGGATCGTCCTGTTACGAATCTGCACCGTATGAAGATGACGAGCCCGAAGTGGAATCGAGCAGTGCAGGAAGCATGGAGCCCAAGGTCACCAGGATGACAGTTTACCGTGAAGATGAATCCAAGTGCCAGGTGATCAAGAAAGAACCACAATCGGTTAAGATGGAAGACGATCAAGCATACCAAGGTCCGCAGTTGCAGACATTTTTCAATAAGGCTATGGAGAAGTTTCTGGCTGAAGAAAGAAGCAAGCTGGAACATGGAGTCACTGGGCTTAAGAGCCATCAACCAAAGCCAGGAAGAGCTGCGTCGGTCAAGGATGTTGATATGGAATCCAGGCACTCGCTTCGCGATCAGCAGTCAAAACCAAAAGGATCGGCGACGATCAGGGATGTTGACATGTAACCGGTATATTCGCTCCATGATCAACGATCCCACGGTGATTACATTGACCCAGACGATCCGATCACACTGCCGCGACGAGCCACAGTTGCGTCCGCGTATACTGGGATGCCTGATCAACAGCCAATTTCCAGGATCCGGATGTCCGCGATCAACGATCTGAAGGAATTTTCGGGTAAAGAAGGAGATGAAGATCAAGCGCGGAACTGGATAAGTCGTCTCAAGTCAGCATTTATGCGCGATCAGACTCCTGATCACGAAAAGTGTTTAATCCTGGGCGATTTATTGAAGGGACCAGCACGTAATTGGCATCGCCAGCTGAGCAGATCTGCCCGATCAATCTGGAAGACTCTCGTGGATGAATTCGAAACCCAATATTGTGGAAGTGGACAATCAGCATCCCGCCAGTACTACTACACCAAGCAGCGATCGGATGAAACTCCGATTGAATATCTGCATCGGCTGAATGTGGCGGGATTGCGAGCTAGGTTGCCGATCAGGGATGGATCATCTACAATTTTACGCGAACACGTACAACACTATTTGGATACGCTGACTAATCGTGAGCTCGCTGATCAACTGGGACTTCTGCGTTTGGATAACGCTATGGAGTTGGAAGAAACGCTGCGTGCTTATGCACGCAACAAGTCATGTCAACCAGCGCCAGCAGTGGGTGCAAGTCGATTCCGACAGCGATTTGATGATGATCGACCACCTGCCTCGGCACGTAAGCCCAAAGCTGTACGTGCGATCAAGGTGACATCAGGAAGTGAATAGTCAAGTGCTGAGGATAGTGGAAGCGATGGTGATCAGCGTCGGTACATGATCGCAACTATGCGCGATCAACCGGCGACGCCTGATCAGCCTAAAGAGCCTCGATCAGGCAGACGGAATGACGTGACTGCAGTTGATCAAGGAGCAATGAAGAAATGAAGTCACTGTTGATCAACCAAACATGACAATTTACGTTGTTGGACCTGTCTGAAGTGCGGCAGAAAGGTCCATCCAACGGATCAATGTTTTTACGTCTGCCGAGCATGCGGTGAAGTTCACGATGCGGGCAAGTGCTCTATGGAGGAATTCTATAGTCGCATCCGCCAATGGTATAATCCCACCAAGCATGCTGGACTGTTACCCAAGGAAGCTGAAGATTTGTTAAACTAGGACGCTCGCCAGGTTGGAATCTGGTACGAGACGAGCGTTCTGGTTTGTGTATTTTTGCATATGTGGATAAGAAGAAGGCTGATCGAGCAGTAAACAGTGATAACGGAAAATGTGGTCAGCCTGATTTACCACGTGTGGACAATTTACATATTGATGAGTTTTCCCGATCCCCGGTGATCATGGAAGTTAATTTACTTCCCGGTGAGTCACGTGGATATTGGAAGTACCACTCGCCGCAAAAATGGTTCAAACAGGCCAAGGCGAGTGGTAAAATTAATAACGAACGAGCCACGTTGCTATTTGATTCTGGTGCTGAAGTGTCGATCATCGACTCAACCTTTGCTCGTAAGGTGGGTTGTCAGATCGACACGAGTCAGACGCAAGAATGTGTCGGCATTGGAGAAAGTGCGTACCTCACTGAGGGGCGCACTAGAATCAAGATTACGTTAGCAGGCTCATTGGTTTACTATTTCCATGTGTGGGTGGGTAAACTTGTCGGTCAAGAGGCTATATTGGGGATGGACTTTATGATACCAGCTGGTGTTCGATTAGACGTCGCACATGGTGCATTGAGTCTGCCGGATGAGGTGATTATCCCATTAGAAGGACGTCGACAGTTGTATGGGTCGAGCGGAAATTATATGAAGCTTGATCGGTACGAACAGATCCCAGTGGGTCGATTTGCTGAGGTTCGAATTCGCGATCAGTCATCTCGAAAGTTATGGATTACTCGTGCAAAAGATTGGGTCCCCAGTATCACTAGGGGCGTGGGTAGTTTACGCTATCTGCGTATTACGAATGTCGCTGATCATCCTATCATCGTACAAGATGATACTATTTTAGGTATCTGGATGAACAAAGACGATGTACCCCGACGTCCTGGATTTATTTCGGTGGGATCCAATCGCAATAAGGAGTGGAAAAATCTCGCGTATCAAGATTCTACAGATTCAATGCATGACGATCAAGAGAGTGTTGATCAAGGTCCACTAGTCGAGAAGAAATAGTATCCTACTCCGCGAAGCATTTTGGTACGCACTACGGACCCGATCGCAGCATCGGTAGCATTAGTAACCGGCCGATCACAAAAGGCACAAGAAGTACAAGAGACATGCGATCAGGATCCGAATGTGAAAGGTCCGACCCTCGGTCACGAAGTTGGACGACCTGTTGAAGGAGATGAGCATAAGCAAGATACATGCGATCACCCCGTCTCAGCCGATCATGGCGATCTGGGTGTGATTCCGATAGACGATCAGGTTTGCTATCACAAAGGTGTAGATCTGTACGTGGAAGAATTGGAGAAGCAGCTTGCTACGTTGCCGGAAATGTCCGCAAGCACCGAGGAAGTGACCAAGGATGATTTACAAGTGGGTGATCCCCTGATCAACACGGCGGAAGAAATCGACCAGCTTCGTGACATAATTTGGGCTAAGAAGCATCTGTTGATCGGGAAGGGGAACGCGCTACCGCCAGCTGCACGTGGAGTTGTGTGCGATATTGATGTAGGCAATGCGCGCCCGATCGCCCAAAAGTGCCGAAAGGTGGCGCCTCAATTTCGTGAAAGGTTATCGGCCTTGATCAAGGGGCTGTTGGCCACCAAGATCATCCAGCCATCCACGTCGCCATGGGCATCACCTATAGTGATCATTGTGAAGAAGAATGGAGTCGATATACGTCTATGCATCGACTATCGCGCGGTGAATCAACTCACGCGCTTGATGGTATACCCGATGCCCCTGATCTCCGATCTACTCGAGGATTTGGACAAGGCGTTGTGGTTTTGCTCTTTGGATATGGCGAGTGGTTTTTGGGTCGTGTCTATGACCGATCGAGCACGTCAGATTTCGGCGTTTGTTACTCCGTTTGGATTGTTTGAGTGGAATCGGATGCCCTTTGGATTGGAGAATGCTCCGCAAATTTATCAGCGGTTTATCGACAATGCATTGTACGGGTATCTCAAGGTTAAAGACAGTGTCGATGAATCGGCTGATGTGTTCACTATGGGAGAGCCTGATCAGGCGCCGGGCCCGTCTGTGCTGCAGCGACGGTCATATTCGATGATATTTTGATCCCTGCGCCTACGTGGACCGCTCTGTGCGATAAGGTGCGGAATTTGCTGGAGAAGTGCGATCAGTGGAATTTGTCGATCAACGTGGCCAAATCATACTGGGGGCGAAGTGAAGTCCCTTACTTAGGGCATCACGTCTCTAGCCGCGGTTTGGAAACAAATCCCAAGAATTTGGACGATTTGATCGATTTGCCTTTTCCTGGCACCTTACGTGCTATGCAATCGTTTTTGGGAAGCCTGAATTATTATCGTCGGTTTATCGAAGACTTGGCGGTCTACGCTGCTGGGCTCTACGAATTAAGAGAGACTGATTATCAAGAGCTGAAGAGCAGATCACTGATAGGAGAAAATTCGGATGATCAAGACGATCAGCTGATCAGGGCAAAAGTGGCATTCAGCATGCTGAAGGTGAAGATTGCGTCAGCTCCAACTCTACGTCATTTCGATCAAGACAAAACGCCAGTGATCGTCGTTTACGCCAGCAAGTGGGCGGTATCCGCCGCGTTGGTACAAGAACACGATCAAGTGTATTGTCCCGTCGCATTCGCTAGTCGAACGTTGAAGAGCAGCGAGCTGAATTACAGCCCTGTCAAAAAAGAGGTGCTGGCCCTTCTGCGGATGTTGGATGTTTACTTTACGATGTTAGTCGGAAGGAAGATCACTGTTTTGTCTCGTCGATCCACGTTGAAGTGGATGCTAACAGCCAACGGTCTGGATGGACGATTGGGCAGATGGGCTGCGATCCTGTCACAGTGGGATCTCGAGATCAAGAAATGTGTTCACGGCGAAGAAGAGGTGCTAGGGGCGTTAGCTGCAAGCATCACCCCTCGCACCGAGGTTGACGAAGCCTTGATCGCTATTGCACCGAGAAAGGAGCCACGACAAACGATCGAAGTACCAGTTCCCACGGTGGCGAAAGACTAGGAGCTTTACGTGATCAGCTTTGATGACCGGGTGCATTTGGCGCTATCATATGGAAGTTACCGGAGTGGAAAGTTGTAATCGCGATTGCTGACCATGCACCCGACATCACAGTGAACGAAGCCGAATACCATGGATTGCTATTAAGTCTGGACCTACTGTCACGATACCCTAAATGAAGGGTGATCGTGTGTGGAGATTCAAATTTAGTGATCAGGCAAATGCGCGGCGAGATAGAGTACAAGAATCCGCGATTGCAAGTGTTGCAACAGCGTGCGCTTAAACTTCTTCGTGAATGGACCGATCACGATCTGCTACATGTCAAGAGAGAATGGAACAAGAGCGCAGATCGTATCACCACTATGGCCATGCAGGGTGGAACAAGATGCGAGATCGATGGTGAAGAACAGTTGGCAGAATTGGCCGATCTCAACAGATTGCCAGAAGTGATCACGTGGAATGAAGATCCCACGGTCCCACAAGTGCTGATAACTACACGATCACGCAACCACCGGCAACCGCGACCGTCAACGTGGCCCGATATATCCATAGAAGGGATGAGGGTGGCGCGTGTGAAAAAGGCGCAAGACGAGGAGAAGTGGATCCATGATCTGCGAAGTTATTTGCATGGAGACGTTTCGCAATTGAGCGCTGACGAGGTTAAAGTTTGCGCAAATATTGCCGACAACTACGATGTCGATGATCAAGGATTGTTGATTTTTTGTGGGAATACGGCCAAGGGAAAAGTCAGCGACGATCAAGATGATCAAGACGATCGACTTTATTCGATCAAGCTGGTTTTACCTGAAACATTACACGCGGATGTCCTCCACCACTATCATGCGAGTTTGGAAGGAGGACAACAGGGTATAGGCCGCACCTATCAACGGATCAGACGGTACTTCCATTGGCGGGGTCTATTCCGCAGCGTGCAAAGATTTGTTGGACAATGTGTGGATTGCAAAACGGGGAAGGGCCAGCCTACGATCAAGGGCATGTCGCCGGGGAATATCGAGGCCACGTACCCGTTCCAAGTGATTGCCATGGATCACATACCGTCACTGCCTCGATCAACTGATGGGTATACGGAACTGCTGATTTGGGTTGATCTGTTCACGGGTATGGTGATCGCGAAAGCTGGATCATCTCGAACAGCGCAGAAAGTCGCGGAAAATTACGAAGAGTGCGTGTTCCGACGATTTGGTGCAAGTGAGGTGATCAGGCACGACCGAGAGCCTGGCTTTATGTCGGAAGTATTTCGTGCGTTTAACAAGATCGTGGGACAACGGCAGAGTGCCACTATGGTTTATCGTCCGCAGGCAAATGGCAAGGCAGAAAGAACGGTGCAGAAGATTACGAGGGCCATCAAGATTCAAGTGTCAGATGTCGGCCAGAAGTATTGGAGTGCATACGCAGAGCGACTGGTTTTTGCGTTGAATTCAACCCCTGATCGCATTCTTGGAGAAACGCCCTTTTACTTGGCGTATGGGTGGGATCCACGATCATCGCTGGAATGGACATTTCAATTAGGTGGAATTCGACGCAAGGACCGTGATGCTCGCCGATGGAGGTACAAGTTGCAAAAAGATTATCGCCTCGCTCGTGATCATGTGAACGTTCGATTACACCAAGCGATGGCTGATCGAGCTGAAAAGCACAACGATCAGGTGACGCCACACAAGATCGAGGCTGGATCAAGGGTCTGGCTATACATTGATCGCGTTAAAGAAGGGTATGCAAAGAAACTGGCGCACATGTGGCATGGACCCTTCAGGGTCGATGAGGTGATCGGTGATCATGCAGCAATATTGGTTACAGCTGGCACGGACTATCGCATGTTCCCCGTGGTGCACCTATCCAAGTTAAAATTGGTTAAGGAGTTTCCAGATCGCCCTACCGCAGTGTTAACAGCTGGGATTGAAGAGCGGTTCGACTTTGACGAAGCTTTGCTACCCGAGGACATCTGGGAAAGGACGCTAGATCCAGACGAATTTGAAGTTGATCGCATCACTGATGTTCGATCTGGTCGAAAGACTAGATATGGAAGGACGTTGCGTGAGTATCAAGTCTACTGGAAGGGTCATACCGAGCCGTCATGGGTAGACGAGGCGGACTTGAACTGTGATGCCCTGATCAAGGACTTTGAGAGAAGGTTGATCAACCTACATCGGTTTGATGTAATGCAAGTGGATAAAGAGTCCCACTAATGTGTGATCAGCTGATTGATCAGGGAAATCGTGATCGACGAAGCTCCCAATGGATGACGAAGTGATGATTGACTGGAAATGGTGTTATAGCGATGGATATTGTGAATTAAGGTGATGGAGTAACAGCAGATGAACCGACAGAAGACCGATTTATATGCAGCATGAAAAAGTGACGAGGCAACAGCTGGAAGTGGTACGATCAAGAGTGTTTATCGATTGAAGAGAAATGATCAGCCGACTACGTGGACGCTTGGGTGGAGATGAAGATCTTGAATGTTTCTGCGGCGTTTAGGCGAAGAAGCCACGCGGCTGATCGTGCCGTCTGGAGAATCATCTTGGCCGGCAGACGATGTAGCCTTATCGGCACTTGTAAACGCAATGTCGGCAGCTGGGAAGCTCTGCATCTGGAGCGACAGGCCCGCCAAATGCGTTTGAAGGCCAGAGTGGTATTTTCGCAATCGCTCGATCTCAACTTGTGCCTTCTGCAGCTGATCACGTAATGTATCGCGATCAGCGTAGACTTGATCGAGTTGACACTGAGTGACGGCAAGTTCACCCCCCAGCTTGGCATTGAGCTGCGATACCCCCTCGACACGATCAGATATCTCTTGTGCCTGGGCCGCAACGGCAGCAAGGTCGTCCAACTGCAAGCGGTATGACTTGTTCTCCTTCCGTAGGCGATCACGTTTTTCTTGGTATCTCTCGGCTTTCGCGTTAAGTTTCAACGCTTTCGTGACAAAGTGGCTGTTCCTGGAGACGGCCTGATCATGCTCGGCTTGAAGCTCGTCCAAGCGCTGTCGAAGCTGGGACAGTTCAGCTGCTTGATCAGCGACTGTATCTTCCAATACCGCTCGCGAGTAGCGCTCCTTGTCAAGGCTGTTCTCCAGATCACGGATCTTGATGCGCTGGTTCTCCAAGGAGTTTTCTTGGCCAGCGATGGTAGATTGGGCAGCAGTTAATCGGGAATTGGAATCATTTAGCGCGGAGTTGACGACGTCACGTAGTGGCCCAAGTTGGCGAAGGGCGACCTTCTCCATCTCGACATTATAGTCCGTGGGGATACGGCTGGCGCTGGCGAGCTGCTTTCAAAGCATCGCGACGGTGTCTTCACTAATAGCGAGCGAGTTGGATAGCGTGGCGACTTCATCATTACGTGCACGAAGTTTCTCCCGCAGGATATGCGATTGGTCGATCGCGGCGATCACCTGATCAGCCGCAGCACGATCAGGGGCAGAAGTGTCAGCAGCATTTGCTGGGGCGCCGTCCGTTGTCGCTCGCATGAAGGAAATGTGTAGATGCTTGATCAAGGAGGCCTGATCGCCGATGTCACGGTTGGAGGAGAATAGCGCCCGATCGGGTGTGTACCACCCAACGGTAACGACCTGATCGATTGTGACCAAGCGATGGGAGAAAGGGCAAGGTGATAGGTGTTGATCGCCTGATCAAGGATGCCATCATGTAATGGTTGAAGGCAATACGGCTAACAATGGCATGATCGAACCTCGCCCCAACCGCTGTACGGCTGGGACGAGGTTCAGGGGCGGCTGTGGGAAAGCGTGTCTTAAAATTGGCACCAATTGGGCCATTATTAGGGGGCGCTATATTGGGCCATTGTTATGGGCGTTAGTACGGGTACTATAGGGTGTATGATTGCGTGTACTGTAGTGTGTACTACTGTGTACCACTGTGTACAGTGGTATGTACAACAGTGGTGTACATGGACAGGACATCGGGAGATGGGACTGTTACGCAACGAACAGCGGCGAGCGACGGACTAATCAGCTCGACTGGTCGACGGACGACGTGGGAATGGGTGTATTTGATTGGTGCATATCTAGGTAATTGGTAATTCTTAGGATATAAGGGATTTAGAATAATAAAAGTTCTTCCTTTTGCGTACGACTGCGTAGGTCGTTTATAGGGTGGGAAACTAGGGCCCCCCTCTTCGCAATTACCTCTACGTCCCGGGCGGGAGCACGAAGTGCATTTTTTGGCCCACCGGAGGCGTAGAGTGTTAGAACTCGCCGTTCAACTCCGCCCGCTGTGTCAGCGGTTATCTTCTAAGGGTTTTTTGGTCATGGGAACGTGATTGAGCGGCGCTCTCACCTCTTCCCCATTTGGTTCACGTTTGGCCCCTAGAGTTCGGCTGCTATAAGCGCCCTACGGGAACTCTAGGCGGATTTAGTGAGTAACCCTCGTAAGTCTAGGCGTAAGAATACATTTGATTTGGGTATTCTTTCAGCCGTTAAGGACTAGAGGCTACGTAATCAGGCAGTGAAGACTTTCGCTGCCTGATCGAGTACCCTTCCCCCTAATGTTCACCGGAATCAACGATCAGCAACTGCGCCTTGCGAAAAGCAGCCCGCAGATCGCGTCAGCGAGTAGATCGACTACGTTTTAGTGCCTGATCGCACTTGATCAAGCCCGATCGACATCGTTTTAGTGCCTGATCACACTTGATCAAGCCTGATCGACGCCGTTTTAGTGCCTGATCGCACCTGATCAAGCCTGATCAACGACTTCTAGTGCCTGATCAAGCCTGATCACTTCTGATCGCACCTGATCACACCAGATTCAAGCTTGATTGTGCCTGATCACGCCTGATCAGCACTCGGAACACTGAGTTACAAGCTATTCCCATCTTGCAGCAAGTAATTGCCGTGATTTCATCCACGCCACCTGAAGAGCGACCCACGTCTAAGCCGTCGGGTACACAAGGTGAGCAGAAACACAGGCAGTCAAGGACAATCCGAGGACCCCCTTCGTCAGTCGGCAGTCCGGGCGCCGTGGTACCGCCTGATCAAGCCTCAAAAACTTTGATCAGCCGCTCCACCACAGTATCATCGGTCGGTCTAGACCGGTGTGGAGATGTGGAAGGTCCGAAGTTGATGTGAAATTGTGATGAACTTTGACGAATTGGAGTAGCGGAATGACGAATGTGATGAATATTTTTCGTGATGGGGGTGGAACTGTTTACGATAGCGTGTTCGGTGCAACTATGGAGATAGTGGTAAAATTAGTTCAAGTGATTTGACGATCGGACATATGAAAAAGAAATGATGACATGTATTACGAGTTATCTGGTCGACTACCTGCGACTTCACTTGCTATCGCCCCACAGACGGCCGATGACCATCGAAGGATGATTTTCCACTTGATCCTGAAACTGGTTACGCCAGGGGTCCTTCCGGTCAAGCTGGACCAAAGCATCCTTGAGGTCCGCGAACGGCTCAGCGCAATCAAGACCGGGGTACCATATGCCGTCGTCGGCCATCAGTCTGGTCTTCTCAACGCGACGCCTCGGCATGCGGAGGAACACCGGGTACAAGAATACGTCGACGTCACACTCGCGGGCTCGCATCCCGTCCAAAATGTACTGGCACAGGGACTGCCAAGCCTCGCCCGCCTCAATTCGACGTCGCTTGCGCTTGCTCTGGAACGTCGCCAGTCCCGGATCTTGTCGCACCCGGTCTGGGGGAAGCATCAAGTAGTGGGACGCTTCCCAAATTGCTTGGCCGTGGATCTTGTTGAAATTCTTCACCCGGCCTAGCAAAGTGCCGATCCACGGAGTCAAGTGGAACACAAGTCCTATCTTGGAGTGTTCGGAGATTTTCCATGGTTCATCGCCGTACAGGCGGGAGATCTGCGCCGACGTAATCAGGTCCGCCCTCCATGCAGACGCGGCGGGGGTTTTCTTGGCCGGTGGAAAAATCCAGGAGTCCGGACGAGAGAAAGACCGGGCCAGAAGCTGCTTGGTCAGGGTAGACCGGCGTAAACAGCCGATTTGCCCCGACGACCACGGCCAAGTGACTTCAAACGTCCGCGGCGGAAGGGAGCTGGTATCAACCGCCATGTTCTTCAATAAGGCGTACTTGTGAAGCCCGGATGTCCCGGGGAGAACCGAAGGCGCCGGCGTCGCGGATGTCGATACTGGTGCAGCGTCACTTGGCAGACCGGTCTTCTGCTATGACCCCACTGTCGACGCCACTTGGACGAAACTGTCACGCAAATTCGTTTGTGATTTGGACTGGATGGGGATCATTAACTCGGAATCGCGGACCCTTCGATGGAGTCCTCCTCAGACGAGACCCCTGTGTGCTGGATGAGACTTGCAGTACGGCGCGAGGGCGATCGACTTTCCGAGGGGCTGTAGATGTCGTACGTGTCCGAGTCCGAGTCCATGAGAAGCGCCTGTGTCTTGGCTCGCTTATGGGACACTGCAAGCTTCCCCCCGATTCCGGGTCCGCGCGCAGTGCCCCGCGCCCTCGATCTACCCGGCGCGTCCGCGCGCTTCTTTGATTTTGATGTAATTTCGGGATGCTGAATATCAGCCAATGAGCGACGTCGGTCTTGGTCCTGCTTCAAGCGGTCTTGGTCTTGCCCCGAGGCGACTAAGGTTGCCGATGCGGACCAATCTACGCTGGAGGAAGCAGTCGAACACGGAGGTAGCAAGTTCATCAAGCGCTGGCGGCACTGGTCTAGTGCCACCTGACGACGACCCGACTCTTGCGTCCAAGCGTCGGACCTGTCTTGACAGGACCGGACCTTCCCGGTCTGGTCTTGAATCGCAATTTGCAACTCGGCAATTCGTCGCGCGAGGTCGTCGCCTTGCATGCACAGTGAAGTCGCATCAAGCTGTTCGTCCAGCTGCTGCCGTCGAACAAGTGCAAGTTGGTCCCGGAGATGGGACTGATGAGCCTCCAGACGGTACAGCTCATGGCGCACGCTTATCAGCTCTTCCAAAATGTGTCGAAGCTGGTCAGCGTGACCGTTAGACTGCCTATCAGCATCGACCAAGGCACCTATTGCCTGGACTATGTTGGGAGAGATGAGAGCTGAAGACAAACGAGGGGCAAGAAGAGTACAAGATAAAGACCAAAGATGCGCACCTCGTGTTGCCTGGTGGGCCACCTGGGTCCTGAGACGCATGTTTTCTGCAAGCATGTCCTGCATCAGCGTGTCGGATTCAGTCTGACACCCTTCCGATGTTTGAAGTGCAGGAGAATTATGTGGGCTGTCAGACCGGGCCGACCGAACAGGTGAAGCAATGTGGGGCGACTCGGCACATGGAGTTTCTACAAGAACAAGCGTCAAGAGGAAGCATACGAGGATCGAGTGCAGTGAAGGAAGTACCTGGCGCAGGTGGCGAAGATGTCTGGTCCATGGTGAAGAAGTGTGATGGACCAAGGTCCAGTTGGTCAAGTGATGGGTGAGTCAGACCGTTATCGTTGTGCGACACGGTCGGACTCAGGGGCGGCTGTGGTGAAGTGTACCACAAATTTGGTCACTTTTGGTCAAGGCAGTTGGTCGAATTTCGGATTGGCCTAAACAAGGGGGGCTTTTAGCCTATCAAATTCAATGAGTATCAAGAACGCTGGTCTTGGGTGAGTCACCTGACATTGGGTATTTTACATAATTTTGTGTGGGTACACTAGGGACCACAGGGAGGTAGTATTATTGGTTAGTTGTGAATTTTCCGGATAGAGGGCTTTTGGTTGCGGTTTTTCCAAGTAGAGTCTTTTTGTTACAGGGTTTTTCTAAGTAGAAGTCCTTTGGTCTTGGTCTATACCACAGCAAGGGGTCGCCGTTTTTCTTTGCACGTACATTAGTCGCCTCCTCCCACCGCGGAGTGTTTGGGGGCAGAGGGTTGAATTCTCCCCTCTCGCCTATTATACCGGGTCTGGACGCGCCGCACGCGCACTTTGGCCACCGGAAGTCCCTCGACGGGAGTACGATTTGGCGATCTCGACACTTCAAGTCAAGTACGTTTGGAACGTGCTATTCACTGGATTGGTCTTTACGTGGAGATATCATTTGTGGAGTTCACGGGCATATTGGGTCTTCACGTGGACATATTGGCTCATTTTAACATTGGTTGGAGCTTAGACCGGTTTTGGTCTTCTCTCATATTGGTCAGGGGCTAGACCGGTTGATTGGTCTACCCTCTATTATTTCATATTGGTCAGGTCTAGATCGTTTGGAAGATCGACCTATTGGAATCTATCTTACGGAAGTGTTTCTGGTCTGTACGTACCTGGGGTGAAGAGTTCCGCCCAGGTACACTTAGCCAGCACGGTCTCATATTCAAGACCGAATCGAATCGATCTGCGATCCCGATCCACCGAGTGTGTAACTAGCCCACTCCAATGGGTACACAAGGTGAGATGGTCTTAAGTGAATCGGACCAAGTGTCTCTGGATGATGACTGGTCGTCTGCCAGCAGCGGACGATCGGACCAGATTTCGAATGGAGGTCCGCGGGGTACCCCCCCCCGTAAGTTGGAAGGCTGGGCACGATGGTGGTGGTCAGGTTTTCGATACAAATTTATTCGATTTCGAACTTGACTCCACCACAGCACCAACTTGTACCTGAGCGATTTTTGGCACCTGATCAAGTCAGATCACCGCTGATCAACTAATTTTAGTGCCTGATCGAGCCTGATCAAGTCTGATCTCAGCCGTTCAACTACTTTTGGTGCCTGATCGAGCCTGATCAAGTCTGATCTCCGCTGATCAACTACTTTTAGGGCCTGCTCAAGCCTGATCAAGTCTGATCTCCGCTGACCAACTACTTTTATTGCCTGATCGAGCCTTATCAAGTCTGATCTCAGCCGATCAACTACTTTTAGTGTCTTATCAAGCCTGATCAAGTATGATTACAGATGATCAACGACTTTCGGTGCGTGTCCAAGCCTGATCACTGCTGATCAAGCCTGTTCGCACCTGACTCGAGCTCGATTATACCGGATCACTTCTGATCAGCACCTCGATCAACTCATTACAAGTTCCCCAATCTTGCATCAAGGAATTGCCGTGTTTACATCCCCGCCACCTGGAGAGCGACCCACGACTAATCCGTCGGGTACACAAGGTAAGCAGAAAGACAAGCAGTCAAGGACAACCGGAGGACCCCCTTCGTTAGTCGGCAGTCCGGGCGCCGTGGTATGGCCTAATCAAGCGTCAAAAACTTTGATCAGCCGCTCCACCACATCATTTTGGGACTTTTACGTGTGGTCGGCGGCTGGTGTTTGCCAGATTAGTTGTCAATATTTCAGATGGAGTTGATAACAGATGTTAGCTGGATTGACTTGAGCAGAGTTGCATTTTTCTTACCTTTGATCGTTAAAGTCTTAAGCGCACTCTACTCCTAGTCTCGTACACTGCCTTGCCTCATTTTCACGCAAATCGTGAAAGACCAATCCCCCGTCTTCACTCATGCCTTATTTCGTCACCATCGCGCGCGCGACGTTCGTTGCTTGCTGGATATCTGACGACGCACCACCCGTGATTTCGTCCTCACCAAACGTCATTTCCTCGGCCACACGACCTCCCATACATACATACAGTCGGGCTAACATTTGCTTTCGTGAAATCGACGCTGGTCTCCCTCAGGAAGCTGTGAAACCATTCCCAATGCCTGTCCACGTGGGATAATGGTCGCCTTGTAGACGGGATGTGCACCTGGGGTGTTGATCGCCACTAGTGCATGGCCACCTTCGTGATAAGCAGTAACTTTGGCCGACTCGGGGGTAATCAAAGCAGACCTGCGTTCTGCCCTCATGGGAATTATATCCTTGGCAAACTCAAACGCATCTATATCAACAACATCTACGCTTTTCATGGACGCACGCAGCACAGCGTCGTTCACTATATTTGAAAGCTCGGCACCAGACATACCAGGCGTAGCACGTGCTAAAACAAAGAGATCCACGTCCTTCCCAAGAGGAACTTTACTTCCATAGTACTCAAGAATTTCCTTGCGACCAGCTACGTCGGGCAAATCCACGGTCACGTGTCGATCGAACCGGCCCGGTCGGATCAAGGCATCGTCCAGGACGTCTGGAAAGTTCGTGGCACCAATGACAATAATGCCCTTGTTCTGATCAAAACCGTCCATTTCCACGAGCAGGTGACTGTCATCTTCATAGCATGTTGTTCTTTGAGCTTTCGTGTCCCATCGATAGCGTCGATCTCGTCGAAAAGCGGAGAAAACGTCTCGTCTCAAAGAAAGAAAATGCACAAGTAATATATTTGACTATAACTAACTTATAGTCTGATACAAATACACAAACATTGAGTATACCTTTTTTGGTCTTGTACGAATATGTCCAACTTTAAATGCCTTAAAAAGTATATCCTTTTTGGTACTTTTTTGTTTTTCCTAGTCGCTGCCTCACTTTCTGCTAGTTAGTCTTTCACTTGCTGCCGTTTAGCCTGTCCCTTAGTTATAGTAAAATATATTACTTGTAATAGACTAGTTCGTATTTCATGGCAACGTTCAGCGCGGCGGAAGCAGCCGTGTACGACCGGCAGATGCTCCTGTGGGGCGTGGAAGCCCAGAAACGTCTTCAAAATTTACGCGTTCTCGTCAGCGGTCTATCCACGCTCGGATCAGAACTTGTGAAAAAAATTGGTGCTCGTTGGTGTGAGCGTCACATTACACGATACGCAATCCGTGACGCCACTAGCCGTGGCGTCCCAATTTTTTCTTTCCCAAGAAGACGTGGGAAAAAATGTAGGTCAAACGTGGATATTCAAGCAATAGACACAGCCCCGAAATGGCCAAACGTTCCTTTCAACTTGATGATTGTATGTGATGAGAATAGCGTGCCGAGGCGTGTCTCCCGCGTGTGCAGGATCTGAATCCTTTGATGCAAGTGACATGTGATGCGAGGACGAGGACGGATCTTCCAGACGACTTTTTCAAGCAATTTACCGTCGTGTGTCTCGTAGGAGATCCGCGTAGTGTCGAGCTGAGGCTCGATGCACTCTTTCGTTCTTTTGGTTTAGCATTTTATGCGTCGAGAAGCTTCGGTACGGAAGGAATTTTATTTGCTGACCTGGGCGAGCACACGTTCCGTCATGCTGCGGTGGGAGCTTATGCAGCGCCAAGTGAACCAAAGACAGTAATGTTTCCGACGCTAGAGGAGGCTCAAAAGGTTCAGTGGAGCTCGCTGCTGAGTTCACAAAAACGAGCTCCGCAGTTGCCTCGAGTATTTGTCAAAAACGAATGTATGTAAAGTATTCAAAATGGGTGAAGTAGGATACGAACTCACCTGGCAAACACCAGCCGCCGACCACGCGTAAAAGTCCCAAAATGACGTAACTTAACTAAAATACACATTATTACAATAAATTCCATATTGTAGTCTTTGGTCCCAAAAGGGTAAAAAAGTATATCCTTTTTGGTACTTTTTTGTTTTTCGTAGTCGCTGCCTCACTTGCTGCTAGTTAGTCTTTCACTTGCTGCCGTGTAGCCCGTCCCCAAAAAGGTAAAAAAGTATGACCTTTTTGGTACTTTTTCTGTTTTTTCCTAGTCTCTGCCTCACTTGCTGCTAGTTAGTCTTTCATTTGCTGCCGTTTATCCCGTCCCCCCCTTTCCTGGAAAATAATTACCAGAAGTACCCCCTGAGATTCTTGTGGAGATATACGTGGTACGCGCAGCCAATTAAAAAAAATCCGCAATCGCATTCAGTAAGAATAGTGATGATTTCTGGGTGTTCTTGTTTTCGCGAAATGGATAAAAAATATGGAGAAACGAAGCGATGAAAGTGTGATTGAGCAGAGTGGAGAGTTAAACGCAATTTGAAACGATTTGAAATGATTCCGACACGATTCGTATCATTGGGAGAGGACAGGTGCGAATCCTGTGCCGTGCGCATCATCTGGGCGGAGGAAAGACCTCCCATTCGTGGGATACAATAGCGTATTTTGCGAGATACTCAAAACAATGGGCCGTACAATCAACAAATGACCTTGTACTACTTGAACGTGATTGTGGAATTTTAATTCGATGCGCGTACCGCGCCAATGTGCTCTATCTACACAAGAATCTCAGGCCGTCGGTTCATTGCGCTAATGCCCCACCCAAAGATCCATTTTGTTGCGATTTTCGCAGCTTGAAGGTACACGATACCAAACCAAATGTGAAAAGATTTAGGGAAATGTAGATATGTCCTGACCGCTCCTTCTTGGTTTCGCTTACTGAGTTAGCGCAAACTTTTTGTTGAATTTTTCTCTGCATCAAATTATCGTATAGTTCTTTGGGTCCAGTGATCATATTTTGCTTATGTTGAAGGCAAACCCTGGTGCAAAGATCATACCTCACCATTATTGTGTTGGAAATATATGTAGCCATTTTGGCTTTTACGTCTTTTCATGATGGTGAAACACCATTGGCTGACATGGATATGTGCCTTTTCAAGTTACGGATCAACTTTAACTTTTTAGTATCGTTATATTGACTTAAGTATTTTTTTTTACACAATATACTTTTCGTTTTTACTATAAGTCGCCTTATCAACCTGAACGACTCCGCGTGGCACATGTAGCGCACAAGCCCTCCGTCTCGCGAGATCCTACCTGGTCAAAACTTTCAGGCCAGGTAGTATAATATATCTGCGCATCTAACACATGTGTGTGTTTTTGTGCTTTGATATTTTTCTAAAGGTTATGAGCTCAAAGTTTGAAGGGCTGAAATGTGAAAGTTCTCGTTTATAAGTTTTGATTTGGAGTTTTTTTTCCGGTTTCTTGGTGCTAGTGGAAAGTCCCCTTGTTTTAAGGGCTAGTGAAGTTGTTTCTCTCTTGGAAAGCTAATTTTATCGTGGAACATGGACGAATATGATGACAAAACCCGGGCAGGCAGAATACTGTCCTGAAGTCTATCTTAGATGGACTACAAGATGTCCAAGCGCACCTACTGTCTGTTGAAGAGGCACAAAGCAAGCCCTTGATAGCAAGTATGTCGTATGGGTCGAGGAAGGGCTCTCTAGTATGTGTAAAAGAAAATAAATTCTGGGAAAGATTGCGGAAATTAGCGTCAGTTTGGCCAGACGATGACTTTACATGATTTGGTAGAGGAAGAAGGAGTGGATGATGACGCTGTGTCACGCGCGAACGCACTCCATGTGACACCAGATGGCGTGAAGGGTGTGGGCAGCGGAAATGCTGCCACAAGGCAGGTGAATGTACCAAAGTTTGGTCGAGGTATACATTAAATACCGAAGTTGGCCGTGGAGAAGTTCTCCGGAAAGGAACTTTACCCAGGCTTAGGTGCCGGTTTTAAGCAGTGGGATTAACTTTTCATGGAATCCATAGAAATTGCATGGATGGTATCCGGTATTAAGTGGACGGAACGGCTCAAGGTTAATAAATTTGGGGAGCATTTGGAGGGAACGGCCTCCGAATACCTCCGCTCCAACAGTGGATCGTGGTGGCAGCTTTTGCACACCTGCTTTTATTTTGGAGCAAATGTGGTTGCGATTCAAGGATAATATATCCCACCACCAAGCGGCTATGTGGTTCGTAGGTAGTCTCTACCTAGTAGCTTGGCCCGTGAAATTGGGTCAATCAATAAGTTGATATTGTCAAGCTTGCGGCACCGCGCTTCAAAATAAAGCTGATGGCCAGGTACGATACACTGAAGAACAGGTTGCCTTCAAGAATGCACGCAAATTCGGTGGTACCGAATGATAATAAGCGGGGTGCTATACCTGTGGAAGCGAAGGGCATATCAGGAGCTATTGCCATGAAATCCGCCGCATAAGTGGAAACAATTTAAGCGAAAAACAGAACAAGAAGCCTGGTAATTGCTGGTCTAAAAAGGTAGTTCTTTCTACGATGGAGACTACGCTCGATGGCGAAACAAATACATGCATTGATGGGACGTCCGAACAACATATGTGGATTGTTGATAGCGGAGGCAGTATATACTTAGTGTCGAACGCAGACTTATTATAAAGTGCAAGAGAAAGTGGTCCAAACGACACATTTGCCATCTCTGACGGCGGTACGTTAAGATCTACCAAAGTCGTAAAAATCACTTTGAGAACAAACACAGCGTTTTTGACGGTCATTGAATTGACCGAAGGGTTTTACGTTCCAAAGTTGTCAAAAAGCTTAATATTACTTGGAAGACCGTGAAAAAAGGGTGCACTATTGCGGACAATGGTCAATTGATGCATATAATTTTGAATGTACAAAAACTGTTTTAAATATAAACTTTTGGCTTTGTGTGTGTGGAAAATCTAACGACTGTTTAAGAAAATGGCTCCAAGGCAGGTTTATAGACATGATTCTGAATAATGTCGAAGAAAACACATCAAATGAGTTCACGATGGAAGCCTTCACCATTTCCATGTGCGTGTGGGTCACCTAGCATATGAAACAGCTGAAAAACTGGCTAGGGACCCCAGATCAGATAGTTCTTACGGATAATAAAAAGCCTAATTGCCTGACTTGTGGCGAAGGCAAGGCCACACGCAAAAACAACCCCGAAAAGACTCGGTCAGAAATGCCCCAATTGATCGGATCAGAGGAGTGATTTTAAGTGGCCTCAAGGGTCCAATCTCTCCTCGTGATCGACGTGGAAATCACTTTCTCGTTGTTTTCGTAAATTATTGTTCTAATTACGTGCGGCTATTTGCCGCCCGTACGAAAGATAGGGTGGCAAAAATGTTTGAACATTTTATTGCATGATTTGAAAATGGGTTTCACTGCCGAATGCATGTACTGAGGACAGTTAGTTGCGGTGAATACCAGAATGTGGATCTGTTTTGCAAACAGACTGGTTCTCGCCGGCATATTACCGAGGCTGGATTTCCAGCCTCGAACGGTAATCTGAGCGGATGAAACGGTCGATTTTTAATATGATCCGGTGCATGATGTTCGGTTCGGCGTTCCGTTGGTTTTTTGGTCGTGGGCGGCTGCGTATGCTTCTTACATACTGAACCCGACTTCGACAAGGTAAAATCAAGTGCGCCTGTCGCCGATTAAAGTATTATCTGGTAAACGACCAGTGTGGAGAATCACATCGAAGATTTTTTTGGGTCAACTGTTGTGAACATGGACGGGCCATCCGGAGCAAAAGCGACGCAGGGTACAGGTACATGATGGTAAGCGACAGACGAGTGATATATCAGGATGATAGGTGGAGGATGAATATCAGGATGGGTAGAGTTGATTGGTCGATATTAGGTAATTGGTTGATTTTAGGATTTAAGGAATAATAAAGTTCTCTTTTTGCGTCCGATCAACTAGATCATCGATTGGGATGGCGTAATAACTTCGCGCCTCCATTTCATTGCATACGCACTTTTACACGTCCCGGGCGGGAGCACGTAGTGCACTTTTTTGGCCCAACTGCAGACGTAAAGTTCCGGAGAACTCGTCCTCAACTCCGCCCTCCCCCATTGGTTTACATATATCCTAGAAGTTCAGCTACTATAAGCGCCCCTTGGGAACTCTAGGTGGATTTTTGTAAAATCTGTCGATCTGCACATAGAAAGTGCAGATCGACTCCCTTCCTCTAAGTCGCTAGGCTTAAGAGGCTCGACGATCAAGTGGTGAAGACTTCCGCCACGTGATTAAGTACCCCTTCGCTGATTACCACTAGATCGAAAGTGTCAATCTGCGATCATCGATCATCGATCTGCGATCTACAGATCCGCAATCTTGCCAATTCGCAATAGATTAACTGGGTCGATCTGCGATCTGCGATCATCGATCATCGACCATCGATCTTCGTTTTTTGACCCCCAGTTTTTCCCCGGGATCTAGAATCTACGATTTTCCACCAGATCGACACCAGTCGATCTGCTACGAATTCGCTTGATCTGCATCGGAATTGGACTGATGTACGTCCCCAGTCACCTGGAGAGAAACCCACGCCCAAACCGTAGGGTACACAATGTGAGAAAGACATAGGCCGTTCACAGGACAACCGGAGGTCCTCCTTCGTTAGTCGGTAGTCCGGGCGCTGTGGGAACGACTGTCCCAGCCTCAAAATTTGGCCAGCCGCTCCACCACAATGGTGCGCGTGCCCGGACCTTTGGTCGACTCGGGATATCACCGCGATTCCCTGCAAGATGGCGCTGACGCGGACGTGAAGACGGAAGCGTAAGCAGAAATGAAGATTAAAGTGGAAAAGGAGTATGTTTTTGTGACGATGGAAGGAAGTATACGTCGCCACTTCTGAAGAAGAAAGGAAAAGCTGATCATCAGGACCTGGGGAGGTATCCTGATGACATGAAGGAGAAAAAGCCTCGATCACTTCCCAAGGCTCCTTCGGGGGCCCCTGTGGATCACAACGCAAGTTGTGATCTGCCTATTGCATATGGATAGGATGATCTGGAATGAAGGTCGGTGGTGAAGTACGAGAGGTCTGACCAACCGAAGGCGTTGGTGAAGGCTCCTGGTTCGGACCGCGACGAAAGTCGATCAAGTTTGGCGCCATCAAAATCCGATATGGTGAGGACGTTTTATATGAAGGAACTGGAAAATTTCTTATTGATGGATTCGATTATGAGCCTACTCAAGGTCACAATCAGAGGGAAGCTAAATGGACCAGTCGATCAACCAGTGACGGATGGAAAGTACAAGATTCAGCTCGTGTTAGGGCTGACGCACATGATCAAGCAAGTTGGTTTGATCACAGGCGCGTACGATGCTGGAGAAGTGTTCGATCTGGACCCTAAAGATGTTGTGATCAATACCCATCGGATGTTTGATCTGTTTGTGCCTATAGTGGGTCGATCTGTTAAGGTAGAACCCTCTCGCACTCCGTTAAAAATTGAAGCGGGTCCGTCTATCAACGTGGCAGAACACACGGGATCATCCTGCTATGAATCTGCTCCTTCCGAGGACGATGCGTCTGAAGTGGAGTCGAGCAGTGATTCTGATAGTGTGGAACCCAAGATCATCCGTATGACGATCTGCCAGAAGGATGAAGCTAAGTTCTCGGCCGTGAAGAAGGAACTTCGATCAGCCAAGGCAGAAGATGATCGGTCACAACAGGACCCACGGCTGCAAGAGTTTTTTAATGTGGCTATGGGGCGGCTTTTGGATGAGGAAAGAGGCAGGTCGACACTTGAAGTCGTACGCATGACAAGTCACCAGCCAAAGCCAGGAATAGGGTGACTGTTAAGGATGTTGACATGGAGTCTGTGTATTCGCTCCATGATAAACAATCCCAGATGGATTATCTCGATCCAGATGAGCCGATCACTCCGCCTCGATCAGCCACGGTTGCGTCGGCGTAAACTGGAGTGCCTGATCAACAGCTTATTCCCAGGACCAGGATGTCTGCGATCCGTGATCTGAAGGAGTTCTCAGGGAAAGAAGTGGATGAAGATCAAGGCGAAATTGGATCAGTCGTCTTAAATCAGCATTTATGCGTGATCAACCCTATGATCATGAGTAGTGTTTGACAATGGGTAATCTTCTTAAAGGACCGGCTTGCAATTGGCATTGCCAGATGAGGAGATCGACTCGTGGAAACTGGAAAAGTCTTGTCGCAGAGTTTGAAACTCATTACTGTGGAAGTGGTCAATCGGCATCTCGCTAATATTACTACACGAAGCAGCGATATGATGAAACGCCTATTGAGTATCTTCACCGGTTAATTGTGGCAGGAATTTGGGCCAAATTGTCGATCAAGGAAGGACAGCCTACGATATTAGGTGAACATGTGCAGCATTTTTTTGACACGTGGACTGATCGCGAATTCGCTGATAAACTGGCACTTTTGCGTTTGGAGAATGTTACGGAGTTGGAAGAGATGCTGCGGGCTTATGCGCGCAATAAGTCGTGCCAGTCAAAGGCGGCGGTAGTCACTAGCTGATTCCGTCATAAATTTGGCGATGCCCAATCATCTGCCCCAGCGGGGAAGCCTAAAGCAGTGCGAGCGATCAAGATGATGTGTGGGAGTGATGAATCAACTTCAGATGACATTGGAAGTGATGCTGATCAGCGTCGTTACATGATTGCTGCTATGCGTGATCAATCAGTGACGCAAGATCATCCTAGTGAGCCTCGATCTGGTAAACGAAGTGAATCAAGTTCAGTTGATCAAGGGGCGACGAAGAAGTGTACTCATTGTGGATCGATTAAGCACGACAATTTACGTTGCTGGAAGCGCCTTATCTTACTGAAGTGTGGAAAGAAGGGTCACCCGACTGATCACTGTTTGTATGTCTGCCGAGCATGTGGCGAAATTCATGACGCGGGTAAATGCCCTATGTAGAATTTTTACAATTGCATTCGCCAGTAGTACAACCCTACCAAGCATGCCGGAATGTTGCCCAAGGAAGCAGAGGACATGTTAAACTAGGACGCTCGCCAGGTTTGAATCTGGTACGAGACGAGCGTTCTAGTATGTGTATTTTTGCATATGTGGATAGGAAGGCTGATCGAGCAGAAGAAAAGGACAATGAAAAATGTGATCAGCCTGATTTACACGTTTGTCTAATTTTGGTATTGATGAGTTTTCTCGGTCCGTGGTGATCATGGAAGTCGATCTACTTCCGGGGGAATCACGTGGATATTGTAAGTACCACTCGCCCAAAAATGGTTTAAACAAGCCAAGGAGAGTGGTAAAATTAATAATGAACGTTCCACGTTGTTATTTGATTCTGGTGCCGAAGTGTCGATCATCGATTCAACCTTTTCTCGTAAGTTGGGTTGTCAGATCGACACGAGCCAAACACAAGAATCTGTTGGTATCGGAGAAAGTTCATACCTCACAGAAGAGCGTACTAGAATCAAGGTGACGTTAGCGGGATCTTCGGTTTATTACTTCCATCCATGGGTGGGAAAACTAGTTGGTCAAGATGTTATATTGGGAATGGATTTTACGATCCCAGATGGTGTTAGACTGGACGTCGCCCACGGCGCACTAAGTTTGCCTGACGAACTGGTCATCCCATTGGAAGGGCTTCGGCAGTTGTATGGATCAAGTGTAAATTTTATGAAACTTGATCGGTATGAGAAGATCCCAATAGGTTGATCTGCTGAATTTCGGATTCGTGATCAACAATCTCGGAAATTATGGATTACTCGCGGAAATAATTGGGTCCCCACTGTGACAAGGGGCGTGGGTAATCTACAGTATTTGCGCATTACGAACGTTGCTGATCATCCGATCATCCTACAACACGATACAATTTTAGGTATCTGGATGAGCAAAGACGACGTGCCCCGTCGCCCTGGATTTATTTCGGTGGTGTCTAATCGTTATAAGGAGTGGCAGAATCTCGCGTATCAAGCTTCTACCGATTATGAGCATGGCGATCAAGAAAGTGTCGATCAAGGTCCCTTGGTCGAGAAAAAGGAGTATCCTATGGCGATCAAGAAAGTGTCGATCAAGGTCCCTTGGTCAAAAAAAAGGAGTATCCTCAAGGAATTTTGGTACGATCTACGAACTCGATCACGGCATCTGCGGCATTAGTGACTGGAAGGTCGCAAAAGGTTCAAGAAGTGCAAGAGAAGTGTGAATTGGAACCGAGTGTGAAGAGTCCGACACTTGATCATGAAGTTGAACGATCTGTTGTAAGAGATGAGTCTGATCAAGATATGCGTGATCACCGCGTCTCAGTCGATCATAGTGAATTTGGTGTGATTCCTATCGATGATCAAGTGTGCTACCATTAAGGCGGAGCTTTGTTCGTGGAAGATCTGGAGAAACAGCTTGTCACGCTGCCTGAGGTGTCAGCAAGTACCGAAAAAGTGATCAAGGACGATCAGCAAGTTGGGGATCGATTGATCAACACAGCAGAGGAAATTGATCAGCTTCGCGATATAATTTGGGCGAAGAAACATCTGTTGATCGGGAAAGAAAACGCGTTGCCTCCTGCTGCACGTGGAGTTGTTTGTGACATTGACGTAGGCAATCCGCGCCCGATCGCTCAAAAGTGTCGTAAGGTCGCTCCACAATTTCGGAGAAGTTATTAGCCTTGACCAAGGGGCTATTGGCACCGAAGATCATCCAACCATCTACTTCACCCTGGACATCATCTATAGTGATCATCGTGAAGAAGAATGGGGTTTATATTCGATTATGTATCGATTATCGTGCGGTGAATCAACTCACGCGCCTTATGTTGTACCCAATGCCTTTGATCTCTGATCTGCTCGAAGATTTGGATAAGGCGTTGTGTTTTTGGTATTTGGATATGGTAAGTGGTTTTTTGGGTCGTGTGTATGACCGATCAAGCACGTCAGCTTTTGGCTTTTGTTACCCCGTTTGGATTGTTTGCAAGGAATCGGATGCCCTTTGACCTAAAGAATGGTCCGCAGATCTACCAGCGGTTGATCGATAATGCATTTTATGGGTATCTCAAGGTTAATGACGGTGCCATTCTAACCAAGTCAACTGATTTATTTACTACGGGAGAGCCTGATCAAGCACAAGGCCCGTCTGTGTTGCAAAGACAAACTTATATAGATGATATTTTGATCCCTGCACCTACATGGACTACCCTGTGTGATAAGGTGCAGCACCTGTTGGAAAAGTGCGATCAGTGGAACTTGTCGATCAGTGTGGCTAAATCGTACTGGGGGCGAAGTGAAGCTCCTTATTTTGGACATCACGTCTCTAGCCGTGGTTTAGAAGCAAATCCGAAGAATTTGGATGATCTGATCGATTTGCCTTTTCCTGGTACTTTGCGTGCTATGCAATCGTTTTTGGGGAGTCTGAATTACTATCGTAGATTTATTGAAGACTTCGCGATCTATGCTGCTGTAGTCTATGAGTTACGAAAAACGGACTATAAAGAATTAAAGGGTCGATCATCGATAAATGAGAGTCCGGATCGCGAAGATGGTCGCTTGATCAGGGCGCAAGTGGAATTCTTATGCTGAAGGCGAAGATCGCGTCAGCCCCAATACTACGCCATTTCGATCAAGCCAAAACACTGTTGATCGTGGTTTATGCTAGCAAGTGGGGAGTGTCTGCCGCGCTAGTGCAATAGCATGATCAAGTATATTGCCCCGTCGCATTTGCGAGCCGGACACTGAAGAGCGATGAGCTGAATTACAGCCCCGTCGAAAAAGAAATTTTGGCCCTTCTGCGAATTCAGGACGTCTATTTTACGATGTTGGTCGGAAAGGAAATCACTGTCTTGTCACGTCGGTCTACGTTGAAGTGGTTGCTAACATCCAACGGGCTAGACGGATGATTGGGGAGATGGGCTGCGATCTTGTCACAATGGGACTTGGAGATCAAGAAATTTGTGCCTGGAGAAGAGGAGGTACTAGGCGTGTTATCCGCAATTATCACCCCTCGCATCGAAATTGATGAAGCCCTGATCGCGATCCACCGAAAAAAGCAACCTCGGCAGATGATCGAAGTGACACCTCCCACGATTGAGAAAGGCGAAGATCTACACGTGATCAGTTTCGATGGATCTTCTAGTGATAAGCGATGTGTTGGTGAGTTTGGTGCTATTGTGTGGAAATTTCCGGAGTGGAAGATCATGATCGCGATTGCTAAACATGCACCTAACATCACGGTGAATGAAGCCGAGTACCATGGATTTCTTCTAAGTTTGGATCTACTATCACGATATCCCAACAAGGAAGGGTGATCGTGTGTGGAGACTCGAATTTGGTGATCGGGCAAATGCGTGGCGAAATAGAGTGCAAAGCACCGCGACTACAAATATTGCACCATCAAGCCTTAAAGCCCCTTCGCGAAGGGCCTGATCACGATCTGTTGCAGGTAAAAAGGGAGTGAAACAAGAGTGCCGATCACATCACCAGTACGGCCATGCGGGATGAAACAGGATGTGAGATTGTCGATGATCACCAACTGGAAGAATTAGTTGATCTCAACAGATTGTCCGAGGTGATCACTTGGAAGGAAAATACCACTGTTCCACAAGTGTTGGTGACGACGCGATCACGTAATCTTCGTCAAACTCGTCCTTCAACGTGGCCCAAAGTGTCTATAGAAGGGATAAGGGCGGAACCTGTTCAAAAGGCGAAAGACGAAGAGAAGTGGATTTGTGATTTGCGATGTTACTTACATGGTAACATTTCACAATTGAGCATAGACGAGGTGAAAGATTGCGCGAAAATCGCCGACAACTATGATGTGGAATGTGGATGATCAAGGGTTGTTGATCTACTGTGGGAAATATGGCTAAAGGAAAAACAAGCTGTGATCAAGATGATCAAGATGGTCGACACTCTTTGATCAATCTGGTTTTACCTGAGGCCCTACATGCGGATGGCCTCCACCATTATCATGTGAGTTTGGAAGGAGTACATCAGGGTATCGGGCGTACGTATCAGCGGATCAGACGACATTTTCATTGGCGTGGTTTATTTCGCAGCGTGCAACGATTTGTTGGGCAATGCGTAAATTGTGAAACGGGGAAAGTCCAACCTACGATCAAGGGTATGTCGCCGGGAAACATTGAAGCTTCGTACCCATTTCAAGTAATAGATATGGATCATATTCCGTCGTTGCATTGATCAACTGATGGGCGTACGGAATTGCTGATCTGGAATGATCTGTTTACGGGTATTGTGATCGCGAAAGCTGGATAATCTCGGACAGCTCAGAAAGTCGCCGAGAATTACGAAGAATGTGTATCTCGTCGATTTGGAGCTAGCGAGGTGGTCAGGCATGATCGAGAACCCGGTTTTATGTCCAAAGTATTTCGTGCGTTCAACAAGATCGTGAGACAACGACAGAGTGCCACTATGACGTACACAAGCAAACGGAAAGGCGGAAAAAATGGTGCAAACAATCACACGAGCGATCAAGATGTATTTATCTGACGTCGGTCAGAAGGATTGGAGCTCGTATGCAGAACGATTGGTATTTGCACTAAATTCTACCCCTTATCGGATCCGTGGAGATACACCATTTTACATGGCATATGGGTGGGATCAGCGATCACCGTTGGAATCAACGCTGCAACTTAGTGGAATTCGGCGCAAAGATTGTGATGCTTGTCGGTGGAGATATAGACTGCAGAAAGACTACCGTTACGGCCGTGATCAAGTGAGCACTCAAATTCACCAAGTCATGGCTGATCGAGCTTAAAAGCATAATGATCAAGTGTCACCGCACAAGATCGAAGCCGGATCGAGGGTTTGGTTATACCTCGATCGGGTGAAAGAAGGGTTCGCGAAGAAACTGGCGCATATGTGGCATGGACCTTCAGAGTTGATTAGGTGATCTGTAATCATGCGTCGAGATTGGTTACAGCCGGCACGTACTATCGCATATTTCCAGTGGTAACCTATCCAAGTTGAAATTGGTCAAAGAATTCCCAGGTCGACCTACCGCTGTGCTAGCAGCTGGGGTAGAAGATCGTTTTGATTTCGATGAAGCTTTACCACCCGAAGACAGCTGGGAAAGGACCCTAGAGCCGGACGAATTTGAAGTTGATCGCATCACCGATGTCAGATCTGGTCGAAATACTAGGTATGGCAGAACGTTACGCGAATATCAAGTCTATTGGAAGGGTTACGATGAGCCGTCATGGGTATACGAGGCAGATCTGAATTGTGATGCTCTGATCAAGGACTTCGAAAGGAAGATGATTAACAGACACCGGTTCGACGTGATGCAAGTGGACGAAGAGTCCAACTAACGCATGATCGACGAATCGACTATTGAAATTGTGATTGACGAACCCTCGATTATAGGAAATCGATTGATGTAATAACGATTAATAGAGAAGTGATGATTCACTTGAAGTGGTGAATGTACGATGGATATTGCGAGATATGGTAATGGAGCAACGTCAGATGAGCCGATGGAAGATCAATTTATGTATATGAATGAAAAGTGACGAAGCAAACAATTGGGAATGGTATGATCAAGAATGTTTATTGATTGAAGAAGAAGTGATTAAACATCTAGCTTGATCCATAAAACTTACGGCGAAGGCGAAGCATGTTATGGCTGGGATGATCATCAAGGGAAAGGTGATACTGGATCCGCCAAGGTTCCTCGGCGTCAACTTTACGTAGCGCATCCTCCGAGGTGGTGGATCTGATAGGTTCCCTGGGTACCATGATACCACCATCAGCTGTAGTATACTTCAAGGGGCGGTTCCAGGCGCAGTGCGAGATCGACGGGTCCAGGAAAATGTCAAGATCGCATACTCCGTCGATCATGCCCCGCACACGCACTCCACCAGCTTCTTCCACAATGCTCCGGCACGACTCCTACCTACGCTGACGTCGACTCTCGTAGTAATCATGGAAGAAGGTGTCACGCTCCCTGAGGTCTCGATCTATCGGTAGATGTAGAGTCGACTCCCAGATCGCTTGTGCATGATGATCCAGAAATGTCTGGTACCTCGCTTCGAAGTCAGCAAACCATCCGACCGAGCGGAAAGATATGGGTGGCAGCATCCCGCTTGCAGAACTTCCAGGGACGTCGTGCATACAGTAACTCCACTTCAGACCGGGTGATAAGGTGACTACACCATTGATCAGTCGCAGGGGCGTCCATAGCAACTGGAAACAACCATCCCACGGAACGTGTCAAGTAATCGCAAATCACGCGTGCTGAGACGTTATCCATATCGAAGCCGTTGAGTTGACCTGGTGTCCACGGCAAGATGTCCACATCTTGCGCACCATAAGGCACCAAGATCAGCGATCTGGATGCACCCGTGCGAGGGAAGAGAAACCCAGCAGAGTCTTGATTGAGCGAATCTTCACTCTCGAGCTCGCTGATTGCAGGGCTGGACAAATTCCGCGTGATGACCGATGGAAAATTGTTACAACCGCCTTGATCATCATCCGGCTGATCGGGACTGGAAAAATCATGCCCCATACCTTGGTCTGACTGAATGGGAGAAGCTTTAAACGGACGATCATCATCCGACGATCCATTCTCCTCCGGAATAGAAGGAATTCGACGTTGCCGCTTGGACAGAGGAGTAGATCGTAATCGCCGAGCACGTTTCTTGAGCGAAGAAGTTGTCCGAATGAAGGAAATTCTAGGTGAATCGCCCTGAAGATCAACAGGCGAGCTTGCGGCCTGATCAGGATCTGCACAAGGTTTGCCTGTACTCGGGTCGATCTGCAAGTGTAACACCGCACCAGCCAAACGTATTGGACTTACGAATGTTGCAAGCGCAATCTCGTGGCATCGTTCTGTGAGCGTTGCAACTCGTCGCGTAGTGTGTCACAATCTTCTGATACCGACTAAAGATCACGTAACTGAGAAGCTTGGTGACTAAGGCGTTGCCGTGCCGTCAAAAGTTCCACCTGCAACTTTGAATTCTGGCACGTAGATTCTCCAGCTTGGCATTGCTGATCGACACCTCATCGAGGCGTGCAAATAGCTCTTCAACCGTGGCTTTGGCAGCGACGAATTCTTTCATCTTGACAAGATTAGCTTCACTGTCCGCTCGGACGCGATCTCGTTGGTTTTTGCGCTTACTTGTCTTGGATGCCAGCCGGATAACCTTCTCGGTCAAGCGTTTGTTTGTGGATAAGGCATGATCACGCTCTTTTTGTGTCATGCCGAAGCGTTTGCGGAGTCGATTGATCGTTGCTCGATCTTGGAGTGCCGGCGTCCGTGCGATCTTGATATTGGCCTCTCAGAGCCCCTCCTCAAGGCGCGAGATCTCCTGAGCTTGATGATCAATGGTCTCCGCTTGGACTGATAGCCGATATCGATCTTGATCATGACCACACTCCAGATCGCGGATCCGATCGTGTTGCTCTAATATGGTTTCCTTGGCGGTCTTCAGTTGTTTCTTCAGTTTAGACTCACTGTCCTGGAGCTTGTTGACAGTCGCAAGAATGTGATCACGTAAAGGCGCAGCCTTTTCGTAGAACCACTTGATCTGCTGCTCACGATCAGCGAGTTTTCTGGCAAGGCGTGCTCTTGACCTCTAAAGCATCGTGGCAGAGTCTTCAAGCACCGACAGCGAGTTGTTCGGCATGTAGATCTCCTCTTGTTTCGTGCAGGCTCGGTTGATCATCGAGATCAGATCGTTAGTCTTAGATCGATCATGGGATGATTTGGCGTCCATGGTCGACTTCATGATCGACTTGTTGGAAATGCACTAATGGAAGTGGATGATAACGACGGGTATGATCGATGATGACATGATGGATGAAAGGGATGATCGAGGATAACCTGATGAGTGAAAGGTATTATCGATAGTTGGACCAGATCGAACCACGCCCCAACCGCTGTACGGCTGGGACGAGGCTCAGGGGCGGCTGTGGAGAAGCACATCGAAGATTTTTTTGGGTCAACTGTTGTGAACATGGACGGGCCATCCAGAGCAAAAGCGACGCAGGGTACAGGTACATGATGGTAAGCTACAGACGAGTGATATATCAGGATGATTGGTCGAGGATGCATATCAGGATGGGTAGAGTTGATTGGTCGATATTAGGTAATTGGTTGATTTTAGGATTTAAAGAATAATGAAGTTCTCTTTTTGCGTCCGATTAACTAGATCATCGATTGGAACAGCGTGATAACTTCGCGCCTCCCTTTCATTGCATACGCACTTTGACACGTCCCGGGCGGGAGCAAGTAGTGCACTTTTTTGGCCCACCGGCAGACGTAAAGTTCAGGAGAACTCGTCCTCAACTCCGCCCGATGTGTCAGCGGCTCCTTTTGCAAAGGCTAATGGGAGGGTGATCAAGCCAAGTGTTCTCACCTCCCCCCAATTGGTTTACATATATCCTAGAAGTTCGGCTGCTTTAAGCGCCCCTTGGAGACTCTAGGTGGATTTTTGTAAAATCTGTCGATCTGCACATAGAAAGTGCAGATCGACTCCCTTCCTCTAAGTCGCTAGGCTTAAGAGGCTCGACGATCAAGTGGTGAAGACTTCCGCCACGTGATTAAGTACCCCTTCGCTGATTACCACTAGATCGAAAGTGTCAATCTGCGATCATCGATCATCGATCTGCGATCTACATATCCGCAATCTTGCCAATTCGCAATAGATTAACTGGGTCGATCTGCGATCTGCGATCATCGATCATCGACCATCGATCTGCGTTTTTTGACCCCCAGTTTTTCCCCGGGATCTAGAATCTGCGATTTTCCACCAGATCGACACCAGTCGATCTGCTACGAATTCGCTTGATCTGCATCGGAATTGGACTGATGTACGTCCCCAGTCAACTGGAGATAAACCCACGCCCAAACCGTCGGGTACACGAGGTGAGCAAGACATAGGCCTGTCACAGGACAACCGGAGGGACCCCTTTGTTAGTCGGTAGTCTGGGCGCTGTGAAACGACTGTCCAAGCCTCAAAATTTGGCCAGCCGCTCCACCACACCAGTTCTTACGGACATTGTTGTTTTGGGTCTCCATGCATAGTATGGAGAGACCACAAGAAGAAGGAACTTTCGAGATATGCGGAGCGGGCCTAATTTTAGACAAGAGCGATGAAGAAACCAAGGGCTACAATGTATTGCTCTTATAATAAAGGGTGGTTACAGTCACGAGAAACGTGATGGATGTTGAAATGCTCGATAAAAATACGAGCAAAAAGATTTAGAAGAATTTGGAAGATGATGCGGAAAAAGAATTGACACTACGAGACAAGTCTCGTGAAGAGAAAAATGATGAAGACGTCAAAGATTTAGATGCTAGAACTAACGCTAAAAAGTAGATGTGATTTGAATGCATGATGGCACGCGTGAAGTGGATACACAAGTTCGAAAATCTCTTCAAACGAAGAAGAAGACTCAAAAGGTCAAGGACTTTGAAGATTCACGCAGAAATGAAATTTTTTAATGGATTGGTTTCGAGTAACATTAGTAGAACACAACAAACCGTTGACAATCCTAACGGTCTGATTGCTAAAAGCGCGCTATGTGTTTATGCTGTGGTTGTAGTGATGAAAACTGAAAGTGTTCAAAAGGTGGCGGAGCCTGATCCCTGGAGTTACAGGGAGGCCCATGCTAGTACCAACGATGGCATGTGGATTGCTGCCAAGCGGACTGAGTTAGAGTCCCTCGAGAACTTAAAAACGTGGACGATTGTGCGCAGAAACCCGCCAAATTTGTGACAGCATTAAAATAACCTTGACGTTATTTATCTCCGTTACGGTCAAAAATGAAAATATATATAAGTTTCACCATAGACTTGTTTGTCGTCTCTTGCAACAAGTCGTGCCTTGTAGCTCTCTACCGACCCATCAGACTTTAGCTTCGTCTTATAAACCCACTTGGTCAGAAAGAGACCTTTCCTGGTGTACGGCGCGACATGGAGACTTACCCACTGCAGATCCAAAGGCTAAGACGGAGCCTATCGTGTAACATCGAATTGGACGTATATCTAAAATTTTCAACATACGATTTAATAGGCATCTATAGGATAGTTGGGATGTCAAATTGCGCCATTTGAGAACATAGTTCACATTAGTGAGAAATGGTTCATTAAAACAATAAGAAACTAGCGTGATGCTCTTGTGATGGAAACGTTTCGGCACAGAGAGCACGGAAGAGCTATAATCTTATCTGCTAGAGAGTTTCACTTCAGTTGTTGACATCAACGTGTGTAACAACTTCGACTGTGAAATGAGGAGCTTTGCACAGTCTAAAGCTGCTCAAAGCTCATCATTTCACTGTCGTGGTCAAGGGTGAGAGAATGTAGCCGGTGCGTATACGCACGGTGCGGCTAGAGCACAGAGGAAGACTCTTCCTTAAAGTGGTAGCTACCGCTACTTAGCCCATACGCCCTTGTAAAGGGATTAGTAGGAGAGTTCTCCTACTCGGGGCCAAGATTCCCGGGTTAGTTTACGACTTAGCCTTAACGGCTGTATTACCTTTACGGGATGTAAGTAAAGGGAGGACTCCCTCTTACCTACGACACTCACTGCGCGCGCGACCGGTCGAGGTCGCGCGTCCGCTAAATAGAGTGAAATGTAAACTGAATATATTTAATATGTAATTAGCCTAAATTAATTTAAACTAATATAAACTATATGTAATACTAAGTAGAATATTCCTAATTTGTACCTAGCTAAAATGTAGTGTACACACCTGTGTACTGACACGTGGATGGCTGACACACCACCACACCAAGGGTCCCTGCCCTGATTGGTTAAAATAACCGAAGGTTCGAAACCTTTCAACCCGGCCAATACTGACCTCAACCGTGGTGTACTCATGTACACCAACACTCAATGCAACTTGAATGTAACCCCGTTACAGAGAAGGCAATCGTGTCGACAAACCTATGCAGCAGTAAGTTATCGTTATTTACGTCCTGTCGTGCAATATACCATTCATTTGGGTCTGGGTAGAATCCTGCATGCTTATGATTTGAGACACAACAGCTCGCTAGTCCTGGCGCACCCTATAACAGGGGGGATGTAACAGGCTTATTGTAACAGGGTTACGTTTGGTTACGTTGGTGTACGTAAGTACACAACGGTTAAGGTCAAGTATTGGCCAGTCCGAAAGGTTCGGACCTATTGCTTATTTTAACCAATCAGGGCAGGAGCCCTTGGTGGAGGCGTGGCAGCCTGCCACGTGTTGGTACACAGGTGGTGTACATTACATTTCGGCTAGGTACGAATTGAGTAAGTTCTACTTAGTATTACATATAGTTTACACTAGTTTAATTAATTTAGGCTGATTACATATTAAATATACATCAGCTTACAAAATACACTAAAGACTGCTAGGCGCACGACCTCGAACGGTCGCGCGCGAAGTGAGTGTAGTAGTGTAAGGGAACACCGTCCCTTACCTACTCCCTTTCTAATGGAAGAGTTGTATCAAGGCGTTAGTCTCTACTAACAGTAAACCAAGGGAATCTTGTACCCGAGTAAGAGAGAGATCTCTTACTAAGCCCTTATATAAGGGCGTATCGGCTAAGTAGCGGCGTATCGCCGCTTAAGGAAAGCCTTCCTCTGTACGCTAGCCGCACCATGCGTGTACGCACCTGCTACATCTGGTAGCACTTGTAGTCAATCCAACACCTGTGTTGGTAGACTAGGCATCCTCTGCAAAGGATGTATCAGGACGATTGGGATAGTTTGACCCTCGTCCAACAGGAAGCCTTTAAAAGGCTGTTACCCTTTTTGGGTGAGAAGGGTATGCAGTTCCTAGTGGAGCAGGGACTTGAGGCAGTAAAGGCAAGGGTAAATGCCCTCATCGCCCATGAGGCGAATTTTTGTGGAAGTTGTTCCACGTCTACGGGGGGGCGCCCTCCGTTGTCCTTAAAGATAAAGAAATTCACTGGGGAAAAAGGTGATAACCTTTATGTGTGGTTACGAGAGGTCGAAACGGCCTTCGCCACAGCGAATGTGATCACTGATCACTTGCAAGTGGGACTTGCGCTGACCCATCTTACGGGTAAAGCCCGTGCATGGGCGTTTACGTGTTCGGACTCGGTCACGAACGTGTTCCCTACCTGGGGGTCCTTAAGCAGAAGCTTATGGACATGTACGCAACGCCTGATCTGGTTTTCCAGAATCAGCTGGCGTTTCAGAGGTGCCGTCAGGGCACTAGGGACTTGGAGATATACATCCAAGAAC
>CM047582.1:4053107-4074889 GCA_026184515.1 Peronosclerospora sorghi
CTTTCCTCGGATGCTTCATCGGTAAGGATGAAGTGCGGGCGGATCCCGCGAAGGTGAAAGCCATTGTGGAGTGGCCTTCGCTTGTAAATCTTAGCGATTTACGGAAGTGGCTTGGATTAGACAATTATCTCCACAAATACAGCGAGAACTACGCTGAGATAGCGAATCCATTAACCGACATTCTTAAGAAGGATGTTGATTGGTGTTGGGAAACCAAACACCAAAAAGCTTTCGAAGCGGTTAAAGGGAGCTTGTTGAAATCCCCCCTTCTTGATCTCCCAGATTCTGGGAAACCATTTAGCGTCGTCTGCGATGCCTCCGATTTCGCAATCGGATGTGCTTTGTTACAAGCAGAAGATGCGGGACGGGAACGCGTGATCGCGTTTGAGTCGAGGCAGCTTAAAGCTGCGGAACGGAATTACCCCGTTCATGATAAGGAGCTACTTGCTATGAAGTATGCCCTTGTCAAATTTAGGGTTCTCCTACTCGGCTCAAAGCCGTTCGTGGTTTATACTGACCACGCGTCCTTACGGAAAGCGACGAAGTCGCCTCATCTCTCCCAACGGATGGCCCGTTGGCTCTCCTTCTTTGAGGAGTATAACTTTGAGGTTAAGTAAAAATCTGGTAAACAGAATGTTCTTGCAGACGTGTTGTCGCGTCGTCCCGATTACGAGCTCGCTCACGCGACATTCGTCACCACATCTGTGGTAGATCTCATACGCCAGGCGTATGAGAAAGACCCACAATATACGGCGCTTATCAGCGCTTTAGGTGACAAGGTACTTGGCTCGTCTGAGCCAACCCTGTCAAGTCGAGCTAAAGCTCGTTTACACCGTTACAGTTACTGTGACGGTTTGCTATATTATATCACGAGCGTGGAAGACACTCCGCGGGTGGTTGTTCCTCATGACGAGGAACTAAAGTACAGAGTCCTCTTTGAGGCACATGACTCCCCTACCGGGGGTCATTTAGGTCGGGATAAGACCTACATTGCTTTAAGCGCTTTGTATTGGTGGCCCAAGATTTATAAGTGGGTCGGTGCGTATATTCGCACCTGTGAGACGTGTCAGAGGGTCAAACACTCTTCAGATGCAGCAGCGCCTTTGGCGAGCTTGCCCGTTCCAACCGAATGTTGGAAATCCACTAGTACGGATTTTATCTTCGGTTTTCCGAAAGATAAGGCCGGTAACACCGGCATTTTGGTCTTTGTAGACCGTTGATCTGGATGTCTCAGCTGGCGGCGGTGCCAGAGTCCATTGATGGACAAGGAACAGCGAAAGTGTTCTTAGACCGTGTCTTTCGACAGCATGGTCCACACGATTCCATGGTATCGGATCGGGATCCCCGTTTTACGGGACAGTTCTGGGGGCGGGCGCTGTCTAAGGTGCTGGGTACCAAGATCCTCATGTCCACTGCGGACCATCCTCAGACGGACGGACAAACGGAACGCGTCAATCGCGTTGTAGAAGATATTCTCCGGAGTTTATGTCCAGATTCTCCAAAGAGTTGGAGTGAGATGCTTCCGATGGTTGAATTTGCTATCAACAATTCGGTACATGCATCTACGGGCTTTACCCTGTTTTACGTGAACGGATTAGTGAATCCGAGGGTTCCGTTGACGCCACGTGTGTGTGGCCCAGGGCTTGAGGGGGGAGGATTCCCCGATGTCATCCATGTATCCGTGCGAAAGCACATCGATAAGTTTTTATCGACGCGCCTTAGTGTCTTACGACACGTTTTCGACGCCATGGCGGACAGCCAAGACAAGCAAAAGGAACAGGCCGACCGCAAGGGTAGGCGTAACAGAAAGGCGTAGAAAGTAGTAGAAAGTGTTTTATTAAACGCTAGAAACCTTCCTACACATGCAGTTTCTAACGTGTTACGGAACAAACTGCGCCCCAGGTTTGTGAGGACTTTCAAGGTGCTAGCCCGAAATGGCCTAGCGTATAGCTTGGATATCCCGAAGGCGATGCGTATGCATCCAAACTTCTATGTGGGTATACTTAAGCCATACCAGAACCCGGAGACGGGTCCTCTATTGGAGGAGGGTGGGAAGTAGGATAGCCAAAAGGCACGACAGGTCGGAATACATCCGATAGGGTCGAAATGCGACCACGAAACTCCGCAACAACAGATGAGAGAGGCAAGCCGCCTCTCGATGCGGTCAATCGCACTCCCCTCGTCGCGGAGTCCATCCTAGGCGTCCAGGATGCGACGGCTGTGTTGGTCACAGCGCTCGCGAACCTCACGTCGCAATTGTGCGACCTCCTCCTCCAGTTCTCGATACGGAGGGTATTCCACATTACCATGTGGAGCGCCTGATGGCGCGACGCCATCATCGGGGTGAAACCCAGTATCAGGTGAAGTGGAAAGGTTATCCACATTCACAGAGTTCGTGGGAGTCCGATACTTCCTTGCGGCACGATTGCCGTGACGTCGTTGACGCTTTCGAGCGGGAGAATACCACTGAGAGTCAACGACCAAAGGGGCGGGAGAAGCCCCTCCACTCCCAATAGCTGGGAGTTTGCCGGAGGAAGATGCAGAGGTTGCATTGCTCTCCGGCACCACATCGAGGGTAAAAGCGCTAGCAGGGCGCGTGCAATAAGAGGCAAGTAATTGCCCCAGCGCTTTGGCTTGGGCAAACGCCAAGCGCAATGCCCTCTCTATCGAACGTCAGGTTCGGAATAGCTGTTGTACAAAAGTCAGGGAGACGTTTCTCCCCTTCCGCCCAAGCGCGGAATTTCTGCTCTGCGTCCTTAACACTTTCTCCTGGTAGGAGAACGAAGGGAACCTCGCGGAGGCTCTCAACAACGGCACCCCGTGCTTGTTTCTCGAGGCGCGCTCGATACGAGGTGACATTGAACTGCTTCGGCGTAGCAGTTTTGCCCGGAGTTGTCTCCGGCGCGCGATTTCACGCGGCTGTACAGCCGCAGGGCCAGAGATATGGGAGGATAAACCCCTATTTACCTCGTTTTTAGCCTTCTTTATAGGGGCACGAGGACCCTTCCGTGCCTTTACGGCATGTCGGGCTTCCTATGCCGTGTCTATCTCATTGGTGATGGTCGCCTTCGGCGACCCGGATGCATCATACGAAGTTTGTAGGGGTGGCGCACGAGTTAGCTCATTTTCCCCACGTGTGGGGAACGGATTAGACTGCCGACATCGCCGTTCGGCGTTGTCGGAGAGGTCATCCTTAGGGGACATATCCCCTAGGGACTCCTCCTCCGAAATACCGGAGTTGGAATAGTTGTCATTCCCTTCTCGGGGAGAATCTTCAGCACCACTAAAGGTGCTCATGGTATGCCAGTGATCTGGCAGTTGGAGTTCTACAACTAAAATTGATTATTGCGTGGCAATAGTCTTGATGGGGGAGGATGTAGCAGGGTTACATTTGGTTACGTTGGTGCACGTAAGTACACAACGGTTAAGGTCAAGTATTGACCAGTCCGAAAGGTTCGGACCTATTGGTTATTTTAACCAATCAGGGATGGAACCCTTGGTGGAGGCGTGGCAGCCTGCCACGTGTTGGTACACAGGTGGTGTGCATTACATTTCGGCTAGGTACGAATTGAGTAAGTTCTACTTAGTATTACATATAGTTTACATTATTTTAATTAATTTAGGCTAATTACTTATTAAGTAAAAAATCAGTTTACAAAATACACTGAAACCAGCTAGACGCTCGATCGCAAGGGTCGAGCGTGCTGTGATTGTTTGTAGCCAAAGGGAATACCTCCCTTAGCTACCCCGTTCCTAAGGGAAGCCTTGTATGAAGGCGTTAGAGACTACTAACAGTAAACCAAGGGAATCTTGGCCCCGAGTAAGAGAGATCTCTTACTAAGCCCTTATATAAGGGCGTATCGGCTAAGTAGCGGCGTATCGCCGCTTAAGGAAAGTCTTTCTCTGTGCGCTAGCCGCACCGTGCGTGTACGAACCTGCTACACTCATACTGTTATTATTGCGCGAACAAGCACGCAATATAGGTAGAAACAAATGTGTCTAATAGTTAATCTTTTATTAAATAAATTTAACAATAGCTATTTTCTAGTGTGGTCCTTAACAAAATCTGTTTTCTTATGTGTTAGACAGAAGATTAAAGAGTGTTATATTATGGATTTGCCAGTGTAGTTACCCCTGTCACGTGACCGGGGGCGTCGCACGGACGGAAATATTTTATATAGGTAGACGTAAAAGCGCTATTTCTAACCATCATATACTCGTTAATGATGATCTGCATGTCAGTAGTACTACCACGGAATAGTCTTCAACAGAGCAACGATCTTTGAAGCCGAAATTGATTTTTTTTGGTCAGATAGTTTTCACTTCACTGTAAAAAGCGCTATTTCTAACCAATGATAAAGTCGAATTCAATTAGGAACGATTTGTAGTTAGAATTCGATTAGGTACGGGACATAAAGGCCAGCGTATACTGAACCCCCCCCCCTATTTCCGTAAACGGACCCCCCCCGTGCATACCCAAGATATTTTATAACAAATTCAACACAGTTACAGTAACCGTCACGTCACAACCCTATTTTTGACATTTGCCCCGAACATTTTATTACAAAATGACGCCGGAATGAGGGTTCTGTGGCACTTGTTTGTGAGACGCTGCGCTACAAGCAGCTGCTGCTCGAGCTGCTAGCGGCCGTACCGGAGATCCAAAAAGCGCTCAAGAAATGCAAAAAGATACCCGACCTCGTTTTTGTAATACTCTATGATCTTCTCATTGGTTGGAAGAAAATTCAGGGCGGTGGCCTTGTGAAAAAAGCACTTGTACAGCACCAGACAGCGTTTCGGGCGGCGCTAGCGGGAAGTAAAAATTAAGCGCAAAGTAGCGTCAAATGAAGCGCTTCTGCCGCCTGGAAACCGCCACCAGTACCATATGCTGCCTCGGTATGTCCGCGTCAATAAAATTCTGGCTGTAAAGGAATAGATCCAGGCTTTTATGGGCGAATTCAATGCGAAAAACGATAACGACGTGCGAGATTTTCTCGTGGTGCCACCAGGCACGGAGCTACACGAACAAAAGATGGTCAAAAGTGGAAAACTATGCTACAAGATAAGGCCAGTTGTTTTTCTTCTTTTGTGTTGCATGGAGAGCACACTGATGAGGAAGACAAACAGGGCGACGTGATCGACGCCTGTGCAGCTCCTGGTAACAAGACGAGTCATTTGGAAATGCTGTTGCAGCAACAAGATAGTGATGGAAAGGACGACACTGTCTTAAAGCGACGAGTGCTCGCTTTCGATCGATCGCCCAAGCGACTTGAGCTGATGAAGCGACGTATACAACTCACAGGAGCTTCTAATCATGTGGAGGCCAAAATACAAAACGTTTTAAAGGTTTCTGTTGATTATTTCATGCATTGCAATGTGCGCAGCATTCCGTTGGATCAATCGTGCTCTGGTTCAGGGATGATAAATCACTTAGATCATCGGATAGATATTGCGAGTGCACGTGATTCTGTGCGAGGGCCTGTGACTGACACGGAGTATGAGCAAGTAGTACAAAACGCCTCCAATCGCTTGCCGACTTCCAGAATCAAGCGCTGTGTAAAGCATTTTCTTTCCCGCAAGTAGAGCGTATCGTGTATTTGACGTGCTCCATTTTTGAGAGGGAAAACGAGGAAGTTGTCACCGCAGCGTTAAACTCCAAGGAAATCGTTGTGCAGCACGACCTTTTGTATTGAAACCGGCACTTAAGTCATGGCCGCGTCGTGGCCTGCAGGTTGCAGGTCTATCGGAAGAACAGGCTATGGCATTGGTACGTGAAAATGGCCTTGAGGATTTGACGAACGGTTATTTTGTGGCGTGTTACGAAAGAATCGACAGTATTGGCAACGATGCATGTAATAAGGATAAGGCTATAGAAGCAGCATCTGCAACACTGGATGCTCCGTCAAATGCGCCACAGGCAAATGTGGTGGAGCGGCTGATCAAAGTTTTGAAGCTTGATCAGTCGTTACCTCGGCGCCCGGACTGCCGACTAACGAAGGGGGTCCTCCGGTTGTCCTGTGACTGCTTGTGTTCCTGCTCACCTTTTGTACCCGACGGCTTGGCGTGGGTCGCTCTCCAGGTGGCGGGGATGGCACGTTGCAATTCCTTGGTGCAAGATTGAGATGACTTGTGATGAAGCGACTTTTGTCGATCAGGCTTGATCAGGCTTGATCAGGCGCAAATAGTCGATGATCAGGGCCTCTGATCGTTGATCAGGGGGTGATCAGGGGTAATCAGAGCCAATAGTCGAAAATCAGATCGTGATCGACCTGATCGGCCTGATCAGTCTGATCGGTCTGATCGGTCTGATCGCTCTAGACGATCAGGCACTAGTTGGCGCGAGTTGCGAACAGATGAACGCAGGGCGCAAGTTGCAAAGTGTCGATCAGGTGTTGATCGGTGAAGGGGGTACTTGATCCGGCAGCGGAAGTCTTCACTGCCTGATCACGAAGCCTCTGAGTCTTAATCCGCTAACAGAATACCCAAAATATATGTATTCTTAGTCTAGACCTACAAGGGGGTAAATTTCACTAAATCCACCTAGAGTTCCCGTGGGGCGCTTACAGCAGCCGAACTCTAGGGGCCAAACGTGAACCAAAAGGGGAAGAGGTGAGAGCGCACTGCTCAATCACGTTCCCGAGACCAAAAACCCTTTAAAAGAAGAACCGCTGACACAGCGGGCGGAGTTGCGACGAGTTCTCAACCCTCTACGCCTGTCGGTGGGCCAAAAACGCACTAGGTGCTCCCGCCCGGGACGTAGAGGTGTATACTAATAAGGGAGGCGCAAAGGTGCCGTCCCTGAAACGATCTGCTCGATCGTACGCAAAAGGAGAGCTTTATTATTGCTTAAATCCCTAGAACTACCAAATACCTAATATCGACCAATTAGCACTACCCATTCCATCGCACTCCGTCGACCAGTCGACCTGATTTATCCGTCGTTCGTTGCTGTTCGTTAGGTACCTGTACACAGTCGTACCTTCTCACGATGTCCCGTCTATGTCCTGTCTATGTACTCCGCAGTTGCACACGCAACTGTATACACCGTGGTACACACCATCGTACACGCAATTACTCACCCGGATGTGCCCACTGTCACACCCATAATAGTGCCCACAATTGGTACCAATTTTATGGCACACTTTACCACAGCCGCCCCTGAACCTCGTCCCAGCCGTACAGCGGTTGGGGAGGGGGTCGATTATGCCGTTGATCACCGAAGATAATGCCACCGTTGATCGTGTCGTCCACACCCATTAATCATGACATCCTCGATCAGGCGATCAGCACCCAACAATCTGCCCTTTCTCCCGTCGATCAGGTCACAATCGATCAGGCCGTTACCGTTTAGTGGTACACCTATAGCGATCAGGCGTTCATCCTTCACCAACCGTGACATCAGCGATCAGGCTCTCGCGATCAGGCATTTCTGCATTTCCATCATGCGAGCCATAACAGATGATGCCCCAGCGATCACAGCTAACGCTCTTTCCCTAGATCGTGCCACGGCTGATCAGCTGATCGCAGCGGTCAATCAGGCTTACAGCCTGCAAGATACACTCCACGCACGCGATGAGCAGATCGTTGTGCTATCCAACTCGCTCGCGGTGAGCGAAGACACTATCTCGGTGCTTCGACAACAGCTCGCTCGCGCCAACCGTAACGTGGCAGATCGTGATGCCGAGATCGAGCGGGTCGCCCTTAAACAGCTTGTGCCCCTGCGTGATTTTGTCAGCGTTGCAGTCAACAATCTCAGGACCAAGTTAACGACCGCCGAGAAAACCATAGCCTATCAAGAGAAAACCATAGCCGATCAGCGCGCCCAGATCCGCGATCTGGGGAGCAGTCGTGATCGCGATCGTTATCTACGATCGGTGCAAGAAGAAAATATCGCTTATCAAGCGCAAGAGATCTCACGCCTCACGGCAATTACCGATCAAGCGACGTTTGATCAACTTCAGCAGCGCGTGAGCGTGCTACAAGAAGAGTACGATCAGGCCGCTTCCAAGAATCAGCGCTTGGTTGAGCAGGCGCTCAAGCTCAGCTCCGAGGTTGAAAGATACAAGCGTCAACACAATCTCTTTCGGAAAAATAATAAAGCCAATAGCCTGCTGATGGACGACTATAACGCCATCATAGCCCAGATGCAGGAGATATGCGAACGTGTAGACGGGGTGTCGGATCTCAAGACCAAGATGGAGGATCTGCACGCCGAGAATTCCCAGCTGGAGGAGGAGCTTTCCGTAGCGCAGCGCCGCTTCGATAAAGTTTCTGCAGATCGCGACCACGCTGCGCAATCAGGTGCAACAGGCTCGAGATGAAGTTACGCAGTTGCGTTCACTCCACTCGGTCCTTCAAGCCCAGTTGGCCGGAATGTCACTTCAGATGCAGATCGCCCCGGTCGTCAGCACTCCTCTTGCAGGTTATGATCAGGCTGCACCGCCTGTTGGACTTCCCGCTGATTCTCCAGACAGCTCGATCGGCCGAGTCGCTTCTCCGTCTACAAGAAGCATTCAACGTTCACGATCTTCATCTCGGTCCAAGCGACCACGCCTCCTTCCTCCAATTTCGGAGGCGAAGTAGGAGGATGATGATCCTTCAAGTCCTGATCAGGACGATCAAGGTGGATCCCCTGATCTGATCGCTTCAATTCAATCTACTCCGACGATCAGCGAGTATGGGGGCGAGGGTCCGCTTGATCAAGGCTCCACCGTGTTCCTTTTTCCTCGTACGGGTGATTTCAAGTCGTTGCCTGATGGTGCAGCAGACGCAGACATCCTGCCGTGTACTCCAAGTCAACTCAGTGGTTTTGATCTGCGTAGCGTCACGGGTCAAGTGGTATTTGACTACTTGATCCGCCCCGAAGGATGGTTGTTCCCAGTCGCCACGCACGCCCCTCCGGCTGATCAGTGGTTTTGTCACTTGATCACCCAGCCGGAGATAGAGCGGTTATATTCCCAACGCCCCTGGGACATTTTCACGACCATGTTGCCACCCGTTTCTTTCCGCTCAGTCGGCTGGTTTGCCGACTTTGAAGCGAAGTACCGGTCGTTTCTCAACCGTCACGCGCTGGCGATCTGGGAGTCGACACATTATCTCCCCATCGAGAAAGGACTTCGCGAGAACAATGACTTCTTCCGAGACTATTACAACGATCGACGTCGGCGCAGAAGTCGTGCCGGGGCAACATGGAAGAGAATTGTGGAGTTGTCTTGCAGGGGATGTATCGACGTGAAGTGTGATCTCGATATTTTCCTGTACCCTTCGATCACCCATTGTGCTCGAAACTGTCCCTTGAAGTTTGCTCCAGCCGACGATGGGGCGTGGTACCCCGGGTTCCTATCGGACCCGCCACCTCGGACCCGCCACCTCGGACCCTATCAGACGTGCTGAACGGAGTCGACGACTTTGAACCTTGGCGGATCCAATATCGTCTTTCTCCTGAGGATCACCCTGGCCGGATAATCCCTCGCATCCGCCGTAAGTTTTATGGGTCTGATTAGTCGGCTGATCACTTCTCTTTAATCAATAAACACTCTTTATCATGCCATTTCCAACTGTTGCTTCGTTACTTTTCAATGCATAATATAAATCGGTATTCTGTCGGCTCATCTGCCGTTACTCCATCACCATACCTCGCAATATCCATCGTAAATACACCACTTCAAATCATTCATCATTTCTTCAATAATTGTGAGTTTCATCAATCATTTTCTTCAATCGGAAGTTCTTCGATCATATCCCATGATCAGTCCGTCGATCACGCATTAGTTGGACTCTTCTTCCACTTGCATTACGTCAAAACGATGTCGGTTGATCATCTTCCTTTCGAAGTCCTTGATCAGAGCATCACAGTTCAGATCTGCCTCGTCTACCCACGACGGCTCAGCATAAACTTTCCAGTATACTTGATATTCGCGTAACGTCCTTCCATACCTAGTCTTTCAACCAGATCGGACATCGGTGATACGATCAACTTCAAATTCATATGGATCTAGCGTCCTCTCCCAGCTGTCTTTGGGTAGCAAAGCTTCGTCGAAGTCGAAACGATCATCTACCCCATCCGCTAACACAGTAGTAGGGAGATCTGGAAATTCCTTGACTAATTTCAACTTGGACAGGTGCACCACTGGGAACATGAGATAGTCAGTGCCGGCTGTAACCAATCTCGCCACATGATTACCGATCACTTCATCGACTCTGAAGGGTCCATGAAACATATGCGCCAGTTTCTTCGCGAACCCTTATTTCACACGATCGAGATACAACCATACCCTTGAGCCAGCTTCGATCTTGTGCGGTTTCACTTGATCATTGTGCTTCTCTGCTCGATCAGCCATCGCTTGGTGCAATCGAGTGCTCACTTGATCACGGGCGTATCGGTAGTCTTTCTGCCACTTTATATCTCCACCGACGAGCATCCCGGTCTTTACGCCGAATTCCACCCAGTTGTAATGTTGATTGCAACGATGATCGTGGGTCCTACCCATACGCCAAATAAAATGGTGTCTCTCCGCGAATGCGATCAGGGGTCGAGTTCAGAGCGAATACCAGACGCTCTGCATACAAGCTCCAATCTTTCTGGCCGACATCTGATTCATACATCTTGATTGCCCGTGTAATCTTCTGCACCGTCCTTTCCGCCTTGCCGTTCGACTGTGGACGGTATGCCATAGTGGCACTCTGCCGTTGTCCCACGATCTTGTTGAACTCACGAAATACTTCCGACATAAAACCGGGCTCTCGATCATTCCTGATCACCGCACTATCTCCAGATCGTCGAAATACACAATTTTCATAGTTTTCGGCGACTTTCTGCGCTGTGCGGGACGATCCAGCTTTCGCGATCACCATACACGTGAACAGATCAGTCCAAATCAGCAGTTCCGTATGCCCATCAGTTGATCGGTGCAGTGACGGGATATGATCCATGGCTATCACTTGGAATGGGTACGTGGCCTCGATATTCCCCGGCGACATACCCTTGATCGTAGGCTGGACCTTCCCCGTCTCACAATCTACGCATTGTCCAACAAATCTTTGTACGCTGCGAAATAGACCACGCCAATGAAAGTATCGTCTGATCCGCTGATACGTACGCCCTATATCTTGGTGTCCTCCTTCCAAACTCACATGGTAATGGTGGAGGACATCCGCATGTATGGTTTCAGTTAAAACCAGCTTGATAGAAGAGCGTCGGTCGTCTTGATCATCGCTAGCTTTTCCTTTAGCCATATTTCCACAGTAAATCAACAATCCTTGTTCATCGACATCGTAGTTGTCGGCAATTTTTGCGCAATCCTTTACCTCGTCTGCGCTCAATTGTGAGACGTCACCATACAGATAACTTCGCAAATCATGAATCCATTTCTCTTCGTCCTTTGACTTTTTCACCCGTTCCGCCCTTATCGCGGCTATAGATATATCGGGCCACGTTGACGGTCGCGGCTGATGTAGGTTACGTGATCGTGTCATCACTAGTACTTGCGGGGCAGTGGGATCTTCATTCCACGTGATCACTTCCGGCAACCAGTTGAGATCGGTCAATTCCTCCAGCTGTTTCACGTCATCGATTTCAAATCTTGTTCCACCCTGCATATCCCTAGTGGTGATGTGATCTGCACTCTTATTCCACTCTCTTTTGACATGCACTAGATCATGATCCGACCATTCACGAAGGAGATTGAACGCACGCTGTTGCAACACTTGCTACCGCGGAGCTTTACACTCTATTTCGCCGCGCATTTTCGGGATTAATAAATTCGAATCTCCACACACGATCATCCCTCCTTTGGGGTATCTCGACAGTAGGTCCAAACTTAAAAGCAATCCATGGTATTCCGCTTCGTTCACCGTGATATCAGGTGCATGATCGGCTACCGCGGTCATAATCTTCCACTCCGTTAATTTCCATACGATAGCGCCGAACGCATCTAAACGTCGCTTGACACTCGCGGATCCATCGAAACTGATCACGTAGAGTTCCTCGCCTTTCTCAACCGTAGGAGGTGGTACTTCATTCATCGCCTCGGTTGCTTTTTCGGTGCGATCGCGATCAGGGCTTCATAAATTTCGGTGCGAGGGGTGATGCTTGCGGCTAACGCCCCTAGTACCCCTTCTTCTCCATGAACACATTTCTTGATCTCGAGGTCCCATTGTGATAAGATCGCAGCCCATTTGCCCAATCGTCCGTCCAGCCCGTTGGATGTTAGTAACCATTTCAACGTGGATAAACGTGACAAGACAGTAATCGTCTTTCCGACCAGCATCGTGAAGTAAACATCCAAAATCCGCAGAAGCGCCTGAACTTTCCTTTTCGACGGGTCTGTAATTCAGCTCACGCTCTTCAATGTCCGGCTGGAGAATGCGACGGGGCAATACACTTGATCATGTTCCTGTACCAACGCGGCGGATACTGCCCATTTGCTGGCACAAACCACGATCAACGGCGTTTTGGCTTGATCAAAATGGTGCAGGGTTGGGGCTGACGCAATCTTCGCTTTCAGCATACTGAATGCCACTTTTGCCCTGATTAATCGATCGCCCTCATGATCCGAATTCTCCTTGCTCAATGATCGGCTCTTTAACTCTTGATAACCTATCTCCCTCAATTCGTAGAGTACAGCGGCATAGATCGCGAAATCTTCAATAAATCGACGGTAGTAGTTCAAGCTTCCCAAAAATGATTGCATAGCACGTAAAGTGCTAGGGAAAGGCAAGTCAATCATCTCATCCAATTTTTTGGATTTGTTTTCAAGCCGCGTATAGAGACATGATGCCCTAAATAAGGAACTTCACTTCGCCCCCAGTACGATTTAGCCACACTGATCGACAAGTTCCACTGATTGCACTTTTCCAACAGGTGCTGCACATTATCACACAGGGTAGTCCATGTAGGTGCAGGGGTCAGAATATCATCGATATATGACCGCCGCTGCAGCACAGACGGTCACGGTGTCTGGTCGGGCTCTCCCACAGTAAATACATCAGCCGTTTCATCAGCGCCGTCCTTAACCTTGAGATACCGGTATAATGCATTATCAATCATCCGCTGGTAGATTTGCGGAGCATTTTTTAGGCCAAAAGGCATCCTATTCCATTCAAACAATCCAAACGGAGTGACAAACGCCGAAATCTGACGTGCCCGATCGGTCATAGACACGACCCAAAAACCGCTCGCCATATCCAAAGAGCAAAACCAAAACGCTTTATCCAAATCTTCGAGTAGATCAGATATCAGGGGCATTGGGTATACCATCAAACGTGTGAGTTTATTCACCGCGCGATAATCGATACATAAGCGAATATCAACCCCATTATTTTTCACGATGATCACTATAGGTGATGCCCAGGGTGACGTAAACAGACGGCTGAATGATATTAGTAGCCAATAGCCCCTTGATAAAAGCCGATAACTTCTCGCGAAATTGCGGGGCCACCTTTTGACACTTTTGGGCGATCGGGCGCGCATTGCCTACATCGATATCGCAAACAACTCCACGTGTAGAAGGAGGTAGCGCGTTCTCTTTACCGATAAACAGATGTTTCTTCGCCCAAATATATCGCGAAGCTGATCAATTTCTTCTGACGTGTTGACCAAGGGGTCTCCGACTAGCAAATCATCTTTAGTCACCTCTTCGGTGCTTGCAGATACTTCGGGCAACGTAGCAAGCTGCTTCTCTAGTTCTTCCACATACAAATCCCCACCTTCATGGTAACAAACTTGATCATCGATAGGGATTACACCGAATTCACTAGGATCGTCTGAGACAGGGTGATCACGCGTATCTTGACTAGGCTTATATCTTGTAACAGGTTGTTCAACTCCGTGATACAAGGTCGGACATTTCGTCCCCGGATCCTGATTGCACCGTGCTCAAACCTCTTGCACCTTTTGCGACCCTCCGGTTACCAATGCCACAGATGTGAAGATCGGGTACTTAGGACGCACTAAAGTACTTCGAGGAGTAGGATACTCCTTCTTCTCGACTAGGGGACCTTGATCGACACTTTCTTGACCGTCATTCACTGAATCGGTAGACGCTTGATACGCGAGATTTTGCCACTACTTGTAACGATTAGACCCTATCGAAGCAAATCCAGGACGACGGGGCACATCATATTTGTTCATCCCGATACCTAAAATCGTATCGTCTTGCACAATGATCGGATGTCAACGACGTTAGTAACACGCAGATATCAAAGATTACCCACGCCCCTAGTGATAGTGGGGACCCAATCTTTTCCACGAGTTATCCACAAGTTTCGAGATCGCTGGTCATAAATCTGAACCTCAGCAGATCGACCTACTGGGATCTGTTCGTACTGATTGAGTTTCATATAATTACCACTCGATCCGTACAGCTGTCGGCGCCCCTCCAATGGGATGATCACCTCATCAGGAAAACTTAGCGCACCGTGGGAGATTTCTAATGAAACACCAGCTGGTATCATAAAATTCATACACAGTATAGCATCTTGACCGACAAGTCTGCCCACCCATGCATGGAAATAATAAACCAACGAGCCCGCTAACGTAATCTTGATTTTAGTGCGCCCTTCTGTGAGGTATGCATTTTCTCCAATGCCGACACATTCTTGCGTTTGACTCGGTCGATCTGACAACTCACATTACGAGCAAAGATTGAGTCGATGATCGAAACTTCGTCACCAGAATCAAATAATAACGTGGCGCGTTCGTTATTAATTTTACCGCTCGACTTAGCTTGTTTAAACCGTTTCTTTGGCGAGTGGTACTTCCAATATCCACGTGATTCACCCGGAAGTATATAAACTTCCATGATCACCGGGGACCGAGAAAACTCATCAATACGGAAATTAGCCAAACGTGGTAAATCAGGCTGATCACATTTTTCATTATCTCTTTCTGATGCTTGATCAGCCCTCTTCTTATCCACATATGCAAAAATAAACAAACCAGAACGCTCGTCTCGTACCAGATTCCAATCTGGCGAGCGTCCTAGTTTAACAAATCTTCGGCTTCTTTGGGCAACATTCCAGAATGCTTGGTGGTATTGTACCACTGGCGGATGCTATTATAAAATTCTTCCATAGGGCACTTGCCCGCAACGTGAACTTCGCCGCATGCTCGGCAGACGTACAAGCATTGATCGGTCGGATGTCCCTTCTTGCCACACTTCAGACAGGTCAAGCGCTTTCAGATACGTAAATTATCGTGCCTGATAGATCCAAAATGACTGCATTTCTTCATTTCCCCTTGATCAATTGAATCACTTCGTTTGCCCGATCGGGACTTACCAGGTTGGTCATGCGCCCCTGGTTGATCGCGCATAGCAGAAATCATGTAACGTCGCTGATCACCATCACTTCCACTGTCGTCGGCACTTTATTCCTCACTCCCAGACGTCACCTTGATCGCGCGTAATGCGTTGGGATTCCGGGTCGGCGCAGGAGCCCGATCATCGCCGAATTTCTGGCGGAATCGGCTGGTACCTACCGCCGCTGTTGGCTGGCACCACTTATTGCGTGCATACGCCCGCAGCGTCTCTTCCAAATCCGTGATGTTATATAACCGCAAACGTGCCAGTTGATCAGCGTGTTCGCGATTGGCCAATGTGTCCAGAAAATGTAGCACATGCTCGCGTAAAATGGTAGACGATCCGTCCCTGATCGGCAACTTGGCTCGCAGTCCCGCCACATTTCAACCGGTGCATATACTCAATGGGAGTTTCATCTGATCGCTGCTTCGTGTAATAATACTGGCGGGATGCCGATTAACCACTTCCACAGTATTGAATTTGAAACTCATCCACGAGACTTCTCCAACTTGATCGAGTAGATCTACTCAGCTGGTGATGCCAATTGCGCGCTGGCCCATTTAGCATGTCTCCCAGGATCAAATACTTTTCATGATCAGTAGATTGATCACGCATAAATGCCGACTTGAGGCGACTATCCAATTCCGCGCTTGATCTTCATCTCCTTCCTTTCCCGAAAATTCTTTCAGATCACTGATCGCAGACATACGGATTCTGGGAATCGGTTGTTGATCAGGCATTCCAGTATAGGCGGACGCAACTTTGGCTCTTCGAGGCAGTGTCATCGGATCGTCTGGATCGACGTAATCACGCTGGGATCGTTGATCATGGAGCGAATATACGTATTCCATGTCGACATCCTTAACCGTAGTCGATCTTCCTGGCTTTGACTGACGATCATGAAGTGAATGTACTGACTCCATATCGACATCTTTGATCGACGCAGCTCTTCCTGGCCTCGGCCGGTAACTCTTCACGTGAACCACTCCAGGTGTCAATTTGCTTCTTTCCTCAGCCAGGAACCGCTCCATAGACTTGTCAAAAAATGTCTGCAGCTGTGGACCTTGCGATGCTTGATAAGCTTCCACCTTGATCGATTGAGGTTCCTACTTGATAACCGAGAAATTGGATTCATCTTTCTGGAAAACTTTCATCCTGTTGATATTGGACTCTATGCTTCCGGCACTGATCGACTCCACTTCAGGCTCATCGCCTTCGGAAGGGGTAGATTCGTAACAGGATGATCCCGTGTGATCTTCCACGTTGATCAACGGGCCCGCTTCAATTTTGGCGGAGAACTGGGGGGATCCTCCATAGTAGATGACCCACGATAGGTACCACCAACTCGTATAGTCGATGTGTAGCGGCCCTAATATCTTCTAGGTCCTGATAGAACATTTCTGCGGCATCGTAGGCGCTTGTCGACAGACCAGCTTGCTTGATCAGGCGTATTAGCCCTAACACCAGCCGAAGATTGTCATTCCAATTCGTCACTGGTCGATCGACCGGTCCTTTCAGCTCTCCACTGATCGTGACCCCGAGGAGGTTCATGATCGCATTCGTCAATAAGAAATCTTCTAATTATCCTTTGTAAATATTTCGGTAAAACGTTTTCACCAGATCCAATTCCGTTGGCGGCGTACTTGGTCGACTTTCGTCTCTCTCCGACCCAGGTGCCTTCATCAACACCTTCGGCTGGTCGGTCTTGTAATACTTCACCACCGGATCCCAATCCGGATCATTATAACGCATGTATTTGGCGGGTCATAACTTGCGTTATGATCCGCATGGGCTCCCGAAGGAGCCTCGGGAGGTGGTTGAGGCTTCTCCTCCTTTATCTCATCAAGATACCTCCCCAGGTCCTGATGATCAGCATTTCCTTTCTTCTTAAGGCATGACGACGGCGAACTGCCTTCCATCGTCACAACCACCTCCTCCTTTTCAACTTTTATCTTCACTTCTGCTCCGCTTCCCTTTTCACGTCCGCATCAGCGCCATCTTGCGATGAATCTCGGTGATATCCCGCGTCGCCCAAAGATCCGGGCACGCGCACCATTGTGGTGGATCGGCTGATCAAAGTTTTGAAGCTTGATCAGGCGTTACCACGGTGCCCGGACTTCCGACTAACGAAGGGGTCCTCCTGTTGGCCTGTGACTGCTTGTGTTCCTGCTCACCTTGAGTACCCGACGGCTTGGCGTGGGTCGCTCTTCAGGTGGCGGGGATGGCACGTTGCAATTCCTTGGTGCAAGATTGAGATGACTTGTGATGAAGCGACTTTTGTCGATCAGGCTTGATCAGGCTTGATCAGGCGCAAATAGTCGATGATCAGGGCCTCTGATCGTTGATCAGGGGGTGATCAGGGGTAATAAGAGCCAATAGTCGAAAATCAGATCGTGATCGACCTGATCGGCCTGATCAGTCTGATCGCTCTGATCGGTCTGATCGCTCTAGACGATCAGGCACTAGTTGGCGCGAGTTGCGAACAGATGAACGCAGGGCGCAAGTTGCAAAGTGTCGATCAGGTGTTGATCGGTGAAGGGGGTACTTGATCCGGCAGCGGAAGTCTTCACTGCCTGATCACGAAGCCTCTGAGTCTTAATCCGCTAACAGAATACCCAAAATATATGTATTCTTAGCCTAGACCTACAAGGGGGTAAATTTCACTAAATCCACCTAGAGTTCCCGTGGGGCGCTTACAGCAGCCGAACTCTAGGGGCCAAACGTGAACCAAAAGGGGAAGAGGTGAGAGCGCACTGCTCAATCACGTTCCCGAGACCAAAAACCCTTTAAAAGAAGAACCGCTGACACAGCGGGCGGAGTTGCGACGAGTTCTCAACCCTCTACGCCTGTCGGTGGGCCAAAAACGCACTAGGTGCTCCCGCCCGGGACGTAGAGGTGTATACTAATAAGGGAGGCGCAAAGGTGCCGTCCCTGAAACGATCTGCTCGATCGTACGCAAAAGGAGAGCTTTATTATTGCTTAAATCCCTAGAACTACCAATTACCTAATATCGACCAATTAGCACTACCCATTCCATCGCACTCCGTCGACCAGTCGACCTGATTTATCCGTCGTTCGTTGCTGTTCGTTAGGTACCTGTACACAGTCGTACCTTCTCACGATGTCCCGTCTATGTCCTGTCTATGTACTCCGCAGTTGCACACGCAACTGTATACACCGTGGTACACACCATCGTACACGCAATTACTCACCCGGATGTGCCCACTGTCACACCGATAATAGTGCCCACAAGTAGTACCAATTTTATGGCACACTTTACCACACAAAAGCTGAATCTTCCCAAGTTTGTAAGAAACGTAAAGTGCTTACTTCCACTCGCAACAGACATTCGGAAGCGTCGGACGCGAAAAAAAGCGCAAGAAAGATGGTGCGACAGTAAGAACCGGACCGAGAGGTACACAAGCATAATACATGAGGGAAATGTTGCGGACAGTGTCCCGTTTGTTTTACTACACAAAAAGTGGGTGGCAATACGAAATGAGGTGTGTCTGCAAAATTTCCCATGTCAAAAATAAGGTCGTGCCGTGACGGTTACTATACCTGTGTTGAATTTGTTATAAAATCTCATGGCTAGGCACGGGGGGGGGCACTATACGCTGACCCGTTCTAAATACGGGTCCATCTTTCGTCGCTGATGAAAATGTCAGTGTGCATATATATACACAGTGGTGCATCGACATCCTCAGTGAGTACGAGGATGAATTCACGCTCATAGGCAGGAGTGAAGTCATTAAAACATGTACGCGTGTGAATGCATCCTCGTACTCAAACTCAGGGGGGGGGGTTCCCACCTAGGAAAAAGTGGCTACTGAAAAGGTGGCACAAATGATGCAATGGGGCCATGACCCTGTCGACGGGACGACGCGAGACGAAGAGGCAAGATGGGGTTGCACCGCCTTGCGCAGCTGAACGAATGTCGACGCTGCGCGTGGCGTCGCTTCCTTCACTCAATTGCTCCAGACGGAGGGGCGCCGAGCCGTTACAGCAAGCGACGCTCGAGATGCTCTCTCGAATCTCGTAGAGCTCGAGCCTAGTGCGGGCACTGACGTGGGAGAACCGGTGAAGCTTTTGCCTAGTACAGAGCGTGCGCTGAGCTCGTCAAGGTCATGGGGAATCCCGTTGCGGAGCAGCAAATGGGTCAAATGGTTGCGTCCCGATATCAAACGCATGGCGCTTTGACTCTTTTATCACCTTTGTCAGTCCACGGCGTGTCCGAAATGCACGCTGTCGAGCTAGAGGAGGGTCGAGTCTCGTGGCGTTTCTATCCCACGAGGCCCCGTCGTCCCTCGAAGTGCGGGTGTGGAAGCCGTGCGCTGGATCAAGCGTTTTGTGCGCAAGAACGCCGAGACGATCGCGGACATGAGTTAACAAAAGGGCATTGCCTTGTTGTGTACGTTGCGGGGCGATTTCTATTGCACGGAGAGCAGCGTCGATCCGAGCGACAAGGAAGAGACACGGGACGATTCGCACGAAGTAGCGAGTGAAGCGATCCTCAGTACCATCGGTGAATGTCTGTACTTTGCGCGGCCGAATTTCGAGGCGCTTCAACATGATTGATAGAATTAATTCTATCCCAATGCTTGACTTAAGACTGCTGCAATCCGTCGCGTGGGATTTCCAGGAAATCCGTCTATGGTCTCGAGCTCACTCAGCTGTGCGCTTCTGCGCTTGGTCCATGCGCTCTGTCCATCGCCAGTGCTTGAAGAGCAGGTAGAATTGGAGCGCAGCGGCCACAGAGATGCCCACGCCAAAGCCTACCCAGAGGCCCTCGACTGCGAGCGTCAAGTGAAAGCCAAGCACTCCCGCACGTGGAATGCCAAAGACATAGTCGGCGAGCGCATTCCCAGTCGCGGCGACTTGTTGCTTCCCCACGCCGCGCGAAAACGCCTTGAACCACGGCGTTCAGCAAAGACCATGTAAATGGTGTTGTTGACGCTCACGGCCACGACGGCATGCGGCAGGACGCCGGCCAGGAGCGTCAGGAGCTCGTACGCCCACCACTCCATGGCCATCATGAGAAAGCCAGGGATGCCTACTCATAAAAAGAGAGGCACGTGGGCGCGCGCTTCCGCCCAGGGTTCCAGTCCCGCCACCACTGGCGTAAGTGGCGGCGGGGCATGACGGTAAAAGGACGGCACGAGCAGCATGGCGAGCACCAAATTGCCCAACGATCGCGCCAGCGCAATGCCGTCAAAGCCCAAGGACGTGAGTACGTACCCCGCCACGATCGTCACGAGGTTCCTACACGCTGCGATGGACACCAAGGGCGTGAAAATCGTTGGCGCTTGCAGTCCTTTGCGCACGAGCTCGTAGACAAAGACAAAGGGAACACTGGGGGGACTGTCCAGCGCAAAAAGCGCTGGGCGAGCCGCGCCCCGTCGGGATCTTGCCCCATGACGCGCCAAAAAGGGTTCCGAGTACCCATTCACGAGCACAATCGGGCCCAGACACGTCCCGAGCACCTGCAAGTCTGGCTGGAAGTAGGTGCGAATCGGACGCACGCGCGTGGCCCCGTCCGCTTGGGAACATAACGTATCCAGTGCCGACGTGAGCCCAAATCCGATCGAGTACGCCGTCATGTTGGTAAACTAGAGGCAGGGATAGAGGCAGGAGGGATAGAGACAGAAACGATAGGTTGAGTTTAGAGAGTCGCAGTACTACAGTGACAGGGATCGCCGTACCATGGTCGAAAGCGCGGCGGCAGCGACATATTGCTGCGTGTGGGGCGAGTGTAAGTGTCCCGCCAACATGATGCACGTGAAACCCGGTAAGAACTCGAGCGCGGACGTGATGACCTAGGAAATCATGGGCATGCTCGAGAGTGACGACAACAATACGGTCGCGTTCGAGATTTTATGTGGATTGTGCTCGACAGCGCCCACGAAAAAAGCTGTGGACGACGCGCGTTCCACGGATCCAACGACAGTTCATGCGCAAGTGTTGACGATCCTGTTCGCCTTGGACCGCGTCTTCAAGTTTCTACGATATCAAGTACTAATCGTCAAAAGGCCGCCACTCACACCCACGCAATCTGGACGACCACAACGTAATTTGGCCTTTAAAAGCTGCTTCATGCTCTCAGTCATGAGCGATTCCAACGACGCATCGCGTCCCTGTGGCGCAATTTGTTGCTAGGTTTATCAATAAAATCGTAAGATTGAAAGCAGCAGGGTACCTCAGGGTGTGAACAGCATGATTAACGATTATCATTGCGAGTCAAATCAGCAAGATGTTAACGAAATCAGCATGCTGATTTCGTTATCGTATTTTGACCTTAAAACGCTAGGTGTGACCCCCCCCCCCCCCTATGGGTATTTATGCCCCATGACATTTTCATCAGCGACAAAGATGGTTTTTTTTTCCGGGGGGGGGGGGCAGTTTACGGAAATGGGGGGGGGGGGTCAGTTTACGCTGACCCCTTCTTCTGAAATGCTGTCCCCTTCTTCTGAAATGCTGTCCCCT
>CM047582.1:4087727-4167471 GCA_026184515.1 Peronosclerospora sorghi
CCAATGTACACCAACACTCAGTGTTACCCGAATGTAACCCCGTTACAGGTGCTCTCCTTTTAACTTCTCTTTGGACCGAAGATTTTGCCTATTAATTAATTGATTTTTCCGGAATTTTCAGCAGGAAATGCCACTGATGAGTAATAGGCCCCTGAATATTGTCTAGATTTTTCTACGCATTTCCAATAACCCTTTCAAGCATTTTTAGGGGGAAAAATCCGGGTGGCTGTTATAGAGGGAGCAGAAATGTATGTAGCGTATACTGGCCCATGGCTGTTGCTGTTATAGCCGAAAGCTGCTATAGAGTGCGGACTTTGGCTGTTGGAGAACCGTATGGTCGTTTTCAGGGCTGCTATACGGGAATGCTGTTATCCCGGAAGCTGTTATAATCCGACCGTGGTCGAGTGGTTCACTACTTACTGAGGGACCGGAAGGTCCCGGGTTCGATCCCGGGCCAAACCAAGCTGGTTGATTTCAGAAAGTATAATGTGACGAAATCACCCGGAGGCTGTTATAGAGGGAGTTGACTGTAGATGTAAAGCGCTATTTTAACCAATAGATACTATTAGTAGCAATATTCATCTCTATTGGTCGAAAGTCACGTGGGGGGTGCCCCTAGGGTGGAGGGGGGTGCGGGTAGGGCGACCAGCAGAGACGCATTTTTTTTTACCAATGTCAGTGCTATGTACTGTGCGATGTCGTATCTGATTTAAAATCCATAGCTTCAACATGAGAGAAAACTTGACCCGAGGATGCTGCGTAGTACTAACCCCTCATGTTCGTCAGCAGCGTGATAGAAGTAAGACAGGAGATGGGCGGTATTCAAATGTTGGTGCTTCAATCATTGTGCAGTTGACAGCAAGGTGCAATACGAGCAAGACGTGGTATCGAAGAAGTGTAATCTAACTTTCTAATAAAAATTGCGTAAAACGTTGGATTCATTCCATATGACAGTGATTTCGATTAGTGCGTTTCTATGCCCCCGTTTTGTAGGTGAATTCCATAGCGCAACTTCATGTATTCGACATTTGGAATTTGCTTTCATAAAGTAGTCAACTTGGTTAAGTACTCCCTTAAAGATGAATTGGGCTTGCAGAAGAAATTGAAATGCTGGAACAGTATCCATTAAAATTTAAACCCTACGTTAATTCGGTTACGATTGGAAGCTACTTAAGTAAGTAAGTGCCCGACTACAAGTTGGCGGGATTATGTCGCCTTGTCGACTGGGTCCATGATGGCAAGGTACTCACGCACTTCAGCCGGTGACTTTCCAGCTTGCACCAACTTTATCAAAACTTCTGCCGGCAGTTTTTGACTATTTTCCACCTGCTGAGCTCGTAATTCTAGCTGCTTCAGTTCCAGCTCCTGTTGCTTCACTGCAAGTTCCAGACTTGCGAACTTTAGCCCCTGATCGTTCGTTGTAGCTGCGAATGCTGGCAATGGACTCAATGGTGTGGATGGCACTACAACTGTCTCGAGAGCACAACTAGTCTGTGTTTTCTGTTTCCAGGGGGAATAATGAAATTATACGAATTTTACCTAAAACTAACTATAATGAAATTATACGAATTTTACCTAAAACTAACTTTAATATTAATAAAGAATGGATATCAAATAAAACACGATATTTTTTTGATAGTTTAAAATATCAACGATTAACATATCCTTTATTAAAGGATAATAAAAATAATTTTCAGTCTCCTCATTCCTCCAAACTCCTTGATTCGCTCGAGGTGTTGATTTCAAAAGTTGTTGAATCTGTGTCTCGTGCGCTTTCGGGACTATTCCAGTTCTCTTTTTTTTTGTTCCGACTTTAGACCTAAACTTTCCGACCTGGCCCTTTTTTCGACGTTTTTACTCAGTGCATCAACAGGTTGGTAAAATGGTGGGAGATTTTCAGGACTTTGACGTTTGGCTTTGCGATAAGTTGCCATGAAACTTTCAAAACGACTGCGTGCCGTCTTTTTTGACCAACTAGTGTGCACCACTTTATTCATATGCTGCGCCAGTACCCGAAATCCATCCATCTTTTTTACGCGCTTGGGGAGAGGCAACGTGGACGTCGAAAATCCACTTAGGGTAGCGCTTATATGTGTTATCAAAAGTTCGAAGTTGCCCGGGAGCTCCAACCACTCGAGTAAGCACTGACGCTGTGCTGTCGTCGAATGTGAAAACTTGCGCTTTCCATTTTCACATGTCCTGGCAATGTCACTTGGGCGCGCGGCGTCTGACGGAGGAGGCGGCGGCATTGAAGCCATAAGCACCGACTAAATGTGCAGCCGAAACGGCTATAAAGAGCTACCTTAGCCACGACACTTAAGTGAATCAACAGCAACGAGTGAATATAAGAGCATCGATGAATCGTTGGTAAGAGCACTACTTGAATCCCCATACAGAAACCTATTACGTGACACTTCACTTATCGATTATTTCATCCCACGTACTGAGCAGTGAGGTCGATCCTCGCTCCGAAAATGGCATGTTACCAGAAAAAGCAACTCAGTGCATATTTTTTTGCCATCACGTGAGCAACGGTAGGTTTGGTGGTCATTTGCGTCCAACAACTGCTCCTTAATCGTACTGGTATTTTTCCTGGCACCAACATTCCTCTGCGTTAAAGTAGCAATGACCAACATATTTTTCTTTGGTGCCATAGCGTTGCTAGTTATATTTAATAGCGTACGAAATGTACGCATTGTTAAAGTTTTCTGGAATGATATTATAAGAGCCACCTGACGCATCTGCCTCAACATGCCTTTTTAGAGAAAATTCTGATTAACCCATAAACTGAATTCACCAAATGTCTCAGTAGGAACCACTTAGGTGGTAATCCGTAAAAGGTGGATCCAATGTCTCATCATTTCCAGTTTGCTTCGTCTTCTTTATAATTTCTTTCTCCCTCTTCTCGTACAGCTTACACTATGCACTCTTTATCACGTGACGAATGCTCGCAATACGACCGTCGAATTGAACAAGTTTTAAAGGAAACATTAGCTGCTTTCGCATGTTGCGATGCTTCCCGAATGAACCCCATCGAGTGGAAATTCCTCGCCCGACGAGATCAAATCTCAGCGTATCGTGTCGTATCAGCCACACGTCACGAATTCGGCAGTTACAAACGTCGTGTTGTGGCCAGTGGATTTCTCCCCACAGGGATACACGATATTATCAATGTATTATACGTGGAAGATGACAAGGATTTCTTAACTACTCAAGCAATCCTTAACCCAGATGGCTACACTGCACTAGACGCCGCGGTGCTAACAATCACTGAACAACGTCAGTCGCATAGGAGCCCTTTACGTTTTACGGGTGTAAAATGGTATTCCTGGAGCCACACTGTCAACTTAAGTAAAAAGGAAAAGCAGTGGTGTGATTTGTTAACTTATGAACGCATGGGTATGATTCCATTGGACGCGAAGGATGGAGAACTAATTTACCACGTCATGTTGTCAGTGAACAAACCAGAGTGGCCACTGAATCGAAAACAAGACGCGCATAGACCGAGAGCCGATTCGACCTTTTGTTTTCTTTTTCGACGAGTTTGTGACGACTTAGTGGAATGTTTTGCACTGGTGGATTATTATCATCGTTCATGTGGAACGTTATCCGAACGACCTTCGCATACCGAGATGGCGAATAGGGTTTTAACGATTTCAAGGTTCCCCACGTGTGCACGCGCCAAAGTCCTCTCTAAATTTGTGCATAAAGCGAGGGGACGACCCGTCTTGCTAAGTAAAGTCTGTGTGCGATGTGGTTGGCGACGAAAGTTACTCGAGCCGCTACGTAATTGTTGCATTTGTAAAAACGCAGTGTGTCACAAATGCTCCGAGTCGAAAACGATCTTTTCCTTGCATGCAAACACGCGTAGGCCGGAAAGAAACACGTTTTGCCAGAAATGTCTTGGTCGGATAAAGACCCGGACCGCAAAGAAACGGGCGATCCTCCATCAATTGCAAGCCGCTAGAGGTGGGAGCTCAATGAGGGAAGAAGATTCGAACGAGAAACAAGATACGTCTTGGGAGACGGAAACTGAGATAGGGAGATACGGATCGGTTAGAGCAAACGAAAGTCATGCACCTAACTATGACAAACTTTTTCAAAAGTACGCCATACATTGCAAACCACGTGAACTCCGGACGGTGGAGGAAAGGGACGGCAACTTGTTGTCTCGCATGGAAGCTGAACGAGCTTTTCATTCGTTTCTCGAGCGACGTAAGCGACTCGCTTATCTGGAGGACAAACACGAGGCTCCGTTTGAGCTTCTGTCAGGGCAAAAAACGACTCGTCACTCAACGGCAAGTGACAATCTCCCGGGCTCCACGCCCATTCGTAGCTCAAAAGTCTTTGCGAGCGCCGCTCTTGATAATCAAGTAACTGACCCTTCTGAGAGAAGGTCGGACGTACGTCGTAGTCAATTTCCTAGAGACAGCAAGCAAAGGACGTGCCCAAACGAGAGCAAAGACATTTTCCGAAAAGATCTCTATGGACACTTCTAACGATGCAAGTCTCTATCACACGATAGGTGCGAATAAAAACATCCACGTTGCAAAATATTGCGCTAGAAACATCTCTATCTACCACTCTCTATCTTTCCTTACCTTTTCACTTTGGTACTAACCTCACACCCTGTAAACGTCTAAATCGTTTGGCTTGAGGTGGGATGAACGTGAGACGAACGGGTCACACATTATGAGGATCCAGTTTGCCATGCTCACCATCATCAGAAGTCGACAATAATCGACCTATGTGGTCAACACTATCGCCAGCAATGTCATTTATTCCTTCAATTCCACGTGCCTGGAGCGTCTCTGCAACAAATGAACCGAGATCTCCTTCAGCTCCCCACAATATCAGTCATATTTACTCTGAATTCGTCGTAGAGGACACAGTGCAACACTTTGCGCCCATTCGTGCAGCGCAGCGACGATCCCGCGGATCCACTGCGTCTCGGTGGGGTGGGTCCACAATTGGATTTACTTGTACGAACGGTCGGTGAGCACATTTGTGGGTATTATGAAGCGTTTCACAGATCTCGGTTGCATACGTTAGTCGACAAGATTCGCTGCTCGGACAATTCGAGGGAGCCATAAATTGTGAGAGTCACCATGTGGTTCCGACGCGATCGTACCAGTGTACGCACGCTGCAGCACAAAAAGAACAAGAGTGGAAACGGATTTAATCCGGCCAACCTCTGCACTCTGCAGCAAATACTCGTGCGTCGCTTGTACCCTTGCCGTTGCTACTAAAAGTCACTGTACGCATGAGATGTTGCTATGGACGGACGACAACTTGGACTGACGCTACTAGATAAAGCACAAACTGTGTGGTCCTAAAACTTGCTGGTCGAAAAAAAGTACAGTAGTTGCAATTTTAACCTATCTCATGCGTACAAAAAATGTACAGTCATCCCTCTGTTACTTTATAACCTCGGTGGACAGCATACCCTATAAAGTACCGGGGGGGGGTATTAAGTTGTAGAAAATCACTTAAATTTAATAAAAAAAACGCGGTGCCCATCGTTTTTTGAATAAAATGCTTTGTTTACCTTTTTAAAATGCTTATTTTACATTTTTGAGTGCATAACGGCGAGCTGGCCACCAAGGGAGAGGTATAAAAGGCGCCTTCCCCCCCCCCAGGCCACCAACATTTTCGCTTTCCCCATCGACTGTAGCAAAGCAAGCACCCCTCCCCCCCACATACCCCAGGAAGCAAAAATCTGGCCAGGCAACACGATCAAAGTCCAATCATCTCAGCCGCCTGTGTGGTAAGCGACAATTGGAAACATTTTTTTTCGCCTTTTTCGCCTTAAGAACAGCAAGCGTTTTTTAACCACAATTGTATTTCTAGTGCCTTCCACTTGTTTTCGGTAAAATGACTCTGATTCATCCCACGTACGACCAGAAACGCGACATCTGTCGTCACAAGGCAGCAAACCCGGATATGAGCCAGACGGCGCTAGCTGCTTGGGCAAAGGACAAGTTCAACCTTCCCAAAGCCATCACTCAGGCGACAATCAGCAACATTCTCAAGAAGCGAGCTGAACTTGAGGCTATGGATCCAGCCGAGCTCAGCGCCAAGCGGACCCGGATCGTCCAGCATCCTGTTGTCGAGGAAGCTGTGGCATATTGGGTCCTTCAGTGCCAGAGCCGTGGAGTGGCGCTGACTGGTGAGCTCATCCGGCTGAAAGCAAAGACCTTTGCCCAAAGCCTCAACATCCCTGAGAGTGTCATCAAATTTTCTGCCGGCTGGCTCCACAAGTTTCAGCAGCGACACAGGCTGCGTTCGGTCCGCATCCACGGCGAAAGTGCATCTGCAGACAATGATGCCAATTGTGGAAGCTCTGCCTGGTTTGCGGACCACCATCGCTAGGTACAGCCTCCGTAATGTTTTTAACATGGATGAAACAGGTATGGAAGTTCTCTCAATATCAAATTCTTTGATTATGACAAAATAATGCCCACTTTCATGTCCTGCAGGCCTGTTTTACAGCATGTGACCAGAGAAAACAATCGCACAGCATCAAGTTGAGAGTCTCAAAGAGATAAAGGTACAAAAAATCTTTGCTGATTTGGAGTCTTTACTCCCTGTCTAACATTCCTGTGTTCAGACCCGTTTCACTCTTGCCTTCACGGCAAATGCGGATGGTTCCGAAAAGCTTCCGCCTTTCTTCATCGGGCATGCCGCCAAACCGCGTGTTTTTCAACGCAAGACCGGTGCCCAGTTGGGCTTTTATTACCGCCATAACAAAAAGGCCTGGATGACTGGCGTATTTTTTCAGGAGTGGTTGCTGAAGCTGGAAGCTGACATGAAGGTTTGTTTTGATGCATGCTATGCTGATTTGTCTGTGAATTTTTTCCACTCATTACTGTATCTGTTCGTGTACAGAGGCAGAAACGCGAAATCCTTCTCCTTCTTGACAACGCTCCATCGCACACTACCGAGGAACTTCAGCTTGATCACGTCAACGTGGTTTTTCTTCCTCCAAACACAACCTCAAAAATTCAGCCGATGGATGCCGGCATCATTTCTGCATTCAAGCGTCACTACCGCCGCCATCATCTTCAGAACGCACTTGATCGCGACGAGCGGGGAGAGACGGAATTGTATAAGGTGGATCAGCTCACAGCTATGCGTTAGTCAGTGGCAGCTTGGGAGGAGATCACCTCCCAGACAATTGCCAACTGCTTCCGTCATTCTGGGCTCTTAAACCAAGTCGAGCGGCAGGCAGCACAGGAAATACCACAGTCATCTGCGGTGGATCTAGACGAGCAAGCGGTTGGACAGGAACTTCAAGACGCCATCAACTAACTACCCCTTCGTAATCCAATGTCTGTTGAAAACCTCGTTAATCCTATCGTGGAGCGGGAGGCAGCTCAACCTGAGTTGGATGACAGTGAGATCCTGGCTTATGTGCAGGATGCTGAGGAGGAGGAGGAGGAAGAGACTGTGGAGAAAGAGCATACGGTAAAGCTGACAAAGGCTGAAAAGCTTCAGGGTATTGGAATCTTTGCTTCTTTGCTTGATCCTTCCCTTCCTGAACACCGCAATGCCCTTAAGGTAGCTCGTCAGATGCAACTTGATCTCCGCCACAGTAGCACTGTCCAACGTACCCTTGATTCCTGGATCTCTTGAGATATTTTTTTAATATTTTCTCTCCATTTTCCCTCTTCCCCTTTTTTTTTGTTTATGAAAAAAAATCCCTCTGCTACTTTCTGTTTTGTTAGAAATGTTATAAAGTATTAGGTATAAGGTTTACTCATAGGAACGACAGCGGTGGAAGCCAAAATCCATAAAGTAACAGAAGCTATAAAGTACCGGGGGATAAAGTTTCGGAGGGATGACTGTAGTCCAAAAAAAATGGAGCCGTCGCGCATGATTCCCAACGTTCATCGACTGCAGAATCATTTACAATGGGATCCCATTCAGGGCGTAGAAGGTGAGGCAAAGCACCTGTTTGTGGAGGCTTTGACGGAGATTGCAGCGCTACCATTGGATAGCATCAGTATGGAGATTCGTCGACTGCTTGTCGTGTTGAAGCATCAAGCCATTGTGGAGGACACGATCCAGGCGACGCCATTATTGCACGTACGCAATATTATTGCAGCACTTACTGCACGTGATGTGCTACTCAAGTGTAAAGCTGCCAATGCAGTGGGCTCCTTGTGCATTTCCCGCGTCGCGGGTCAGCACTTGCTGCAAGGATATGGCGACGCGATCGGGCACAGCGTCGCCAAGATGGCGACGCGCAAGAATCAGTGGGTGCAAGGCGATGCGTTCTTTGTACTCGGGTGGATCGTCGTGATTGCGGAGGAAACCATGCTGCAAAAGATTGCAGCGTTCGTGCCAATGGTAGTCGCGTGTTTGCATCGGAATCTCCACCTCCCGTTCGAAATGGACCGTCGTCATGTGAACGAAACGTCGCGGCCAACGTCCTCGCAACGGTGCAAGATGGCGTTGGTATCCTCGGAGCAAGCGTCGAACTTTCGGGTCTATGCACTCGTGCTATTGTTAAATTTGAGTCAACGTGACGTGAATGTCTTTGCCCATCAACTCGATCACGTCTTCTCGATGCTACGCGATTTGGTCGTACAATTACTTACGTCAGCGCCACGGAAAGCAAGACGTGACGAAGCAACGACGGCATGGGTGACCACATGGTTCGACCCCGCCGAGTACGTACAACTTGTACGACTGGCGATTACTCTGTTGAGTGTACTCACAGATCAAATCGACCAGGCCGCGGCTCGATTACTCGAGCTCAAGACGCTGCCGCTGTTGCTACGAATGAAACGAGCACTGAACACAGCTGAGGTGCGGGAACTCATGGGTGAAGTCGATGAGAGTCAGGATCTTCTTGCAAGAAGACTCGACGCACTGGTCCAGCGCCTCATCACGTGCAAATAGTAGTACTGCACCGGTAGGATTCATACTGTACCGGTAATACTGTAGTAATAACATATTAGTTGACGGTATTTCTCCTCGCCATGTCATCCTCTCCAATACGAACGGACTCGATGGATGCTACGATCGTAACGACAGCAGATTTCAATGAAGACAAGTTTAAACTATTGCAACTGAATCCAGACATTGAGCATGCGATTACCATAGGCAGCAAGTACGTCTTGGTTTGTCACCATGGATCGTAAAAAACGAGGACGTAGTAATCATATGAATGTCATCTTTTTGATGACAGAATCGTCATCGTGGGCGCAAAGGATGCTCGAGCTGTTTTGTGTACGGAAGACAAGTCCTTCTATATCAAGAAGGAAGATACGTCGAATCTCCGACTCCTGACGACTCACATGCACTGGAGTGGATCCAAGCCGAAGCAAGTGATTCACGTATCCGGAGCTGCTCGTTTCCACTACCTGGTAGTATTATATTATTCGTGCAAAGTAGTACTATGACAGCGACTAATACAAACAGTGTATGTGTGTGTGGTACTATGTGCAGCTCGAGCCAAAAGCGCCCAATGTGTTGCACCTACGTGACCTGCTACTCGAATCTCCGTACGACAAGCCGCGTCGGGATGCGAACGCGTCGAAAATGAGGCGCTTGACGCTCGAAAAAGTGTATTCGACGCAAGCGTTAATGGATAAGTTGCAAGTGAGTGAACGTCAAGTGTTGCAAATGCTACAACAAGTGCATGCGTTTGAAGAAGCAGGTGCGTGGCGATTGTTGGCACGAAAGTACGAGACCCAAGTCTTTACCGACATGCTCGATACGATCGTCCAGCAAGAGTGGGACGTGTTCTCCGAGCCAGGGGTCGCCGTGCACCAATTTGTAGCGCAGCTCAAGGAGCCGCTCGTGGCCATTCGTCAGTGCTGCCACTTGTACGGCGACGTCAAGAGCGTGAACGGCGAGGATCGATGCACGCTGGATCCGATCAAAGTGGCGACGTTCCGAGCCATGGCGTTGTTGCAGGAGCAAGCGGACGAAACGAGCTTCCAAGCACAGCATGAGCACGTGGTCGTGAATCCCGACGCGGGATGGGCGCTGGACCAGTTTCTCGACAAGTGGAAACTGCGTGTCCCGGAGCGTGTGCCCGTGAATCTCGACATGCTGCGCGGTCTCGTGCTCGTAAAGCCCCCGAAAGGAGGCAAAAACGAACCGCGTCGGATCGTCTACTTTCCAGAGCAAGCGCTGTCGCCGGTACCAAAGCAGCGATTCGACCAGCTCTTTGCCATGCAGGAAAAATGGACACTTGAGCAACTCGAGCCCTACGTTCGGTACGTCTCGCTCGTACGAAAAAAATTGGGGTCGACGGAGCCGCTGAGGTACTATTTCTTGTTACTATTTTTTGTTGACCAGACCTTTAGTCACACCCAATAGGACACAAGCGTCGCTCTTGCTTAAGTATACACGGTCGTCACGTCCAAGTAACTCGACAGAGAAGCTCTATAGCCGACGATGAGGGTGACACCAGGTCACGCAATGAGCTTTAGTGTATTAAATATAGTTTGACGAGGTTGGACGTCGTGGTACTCTGTGTATCCTCCCGTGCATTGTAGGAATAGCCAAAAAAAATGGTATTGCAGAGCACACGAGAAGATTGAGCGTTTACTATTGGTCCATACATGAAGGACAGAATGACAAGAGGGCAGTGCGATGCCAGGCATTGACCCAAACCGTTACAGAGCCGTTAAAAGCATGTAGTGGTGGTAATAGGTACCGTGCTAGGTGCAATAGTGCCGTGCACCCTTTACGTCAAATAGGCAAGACGGGGGGGGGTAAATAAATGAGTTTTGAATTACGAAGAAATAATTGGTCTGAAATTACTCAAGTAGAAAAACAACTTTGAGTGCGTGTTTTAGGTATTTGACACTTTTTAATGTATCTAAGTCACTACTGTTGGAAAAGCTATGCTGGATGCTAAGGACAAAACTTTTCAAAGGACGAAATCAGAGTGGGGTTTAAAGCTGTTTATATACATGGAATTTGTGATTAAATATTTTTTGTGACCAAATTTTGTGACTAGAGTTTGGGACTAAATTTATACTTATATAAAAAATGGAGCTGCTAACTTACATACCGTATGTATCGTGCATACCCCCTTTGATTGGCTGTTCTCAGCCTGCAGGGTTTAGGGTTTAGCGTTGATTGGCTGCAGGGCTTAGGGTTTAGGGTTTAGGGGGGGTATGTACGTACATACGGTATATAAGTTAGCAAAACCCTATAAAAAAATTGGTGTCACGAAAATTATGTCACGAAAATATGTGTTTCGTGTCACGAAAATTAGTGATTGGCAGGAAAATTGGTGTCACGAAAATTAGTGATTGGCTGGATTCTTCCCTTACAAGACTGTCATTGGCTGCATTTTCGCTCCCGCTCCCAATTTTTTTCTGGCCGTACCTAATCGAATTCCAACTGGACTATAAATCGGACCTAATTTCGTTCGACTTTAGAAATAGCGCTTTTACAGCTTTTACAGTAAAGTGAAAAACTCACAAAAAACATAAAATACAATTTTGGCTTCAAAAATCGCATTAATCCGTCGTAGTACTATTCACATGAACATCAGCATTAAAGCGTAAATAATTGGTTACAAATGGCGCTTTTTACATCTATTTAAAAGTTTTCCTCCCTCTGACGTTCCCGGTCACGTACTTGCTTCTATGACTTTACCTTATATACCCTCCGCCCCGTCGGTACGACGGGGTACTACACTAATTGAAAGTCTATCGACGTCATCATTTAGCTTGCTAAATGGCCTAAAACTCGTCTACGTATATTAAAAAAATTGGTGTCACGAAAATTAGTGATTGGCTGGATTCTTTACCATGTTGCACTTACTGATTGGCTGGATTTTTTTTGTCGGATACGTCCCATTCATCAATTCAGCCAATCAAAAAGTTTCAAAACGGACCCTGACAAAAAAGAGAAAAAGCAAAATGCAGCCATTCACAAATAAACGGGAAAAATCCATCCAATCAGTAAGGGCAACATAGGATCATAGAGGTGAGGCTTCTCTTCGGAGTCTGCCTGTAATCCGATACATAACACGGCAAACTACAAGGATTATTGTTCCACATGGGTGCGACGGTGTGATCTTTTTAATGATCACACATCGGCAACGTGCAGCGAGAGTGCCGTCGATACGATGGGTACCTATATACCCTCCACCCCGTCGGTACGACGGGGTACTACACTAATTGAAACTCTATCGACGTCATCATTTAGCTTCCTAAATGGCCTTAAACTCGTCTACTTATATAAAAAAATGGTGTAACGAAAATTATGTCACGAATATTAGTGATTGGCTGGATTTCGTGTGACGAAAATTAGTGATTGGCTGGATATTTCCCCTTACAAGACTGTGATTGGCTGCATTTTCTACGTCATCATTTAGCTTGCTAAATGGCCTTAAAATCGTCTAACTTATATAAAAAAAATTGCCATTTTTTCCCATACAAATCGTGTCTGTCCGTTCGAAAATTAGTGATTGGCTGGATTTTTTTCCCTTACATGACTGTGATTGGCCGCAAAAGACAGAGCGGAAAGATTTTGTTTTCGCTTCCGTTCGCGAAACGAGCCATTTTTTCAGTTAATTGAGAGTTCTATCGACGTCATCATTTAGCTCGCTAAATGGCCTTAAACTCGTCTGTTATTGTAATAATACACTTTTATCTTTATATCTTCACTGAACATCGCAACGATCGTTGCTCTTAACTTACACTCAGGACGCCTTCCTGTACACGCACAAAAGACCAAGCTGTTGAAAGGACCCGCGTTTCGGCCACGACACGAGTCGGACGTATTGGAAGAGTGTGTAGCCACTTTGGACTTTGCAATCTTCCAGGATAGTGGAATCCCATTGGCTGTTGGGGTGGCATACATTTATGCATATATCGGCGGTTACAGGATTAAGTTGCATTTCTTACTGGATACTTTGCCTCTCCCGCTGATTCACCCTTGCTGAAACTTTGTCACAAGGTGGGCCATGATCGCGTGAAGTGTTTAAGACCTTCTATTTGTTTTTTTAACAGGACGCATTTGGGTCATTGCGACTTTTCAGTAAAAGCAAAATGAGCGATACTCACATTGAAATTGTGTACACCCAAACTTATATATAAATTTTGTTCGATTAAGTTTAGGCTTAACTCTAATAGAGTCACTAAGATTTTTACTTATGGTACGCACGTACACAATATTCTTTAGTACGTTTTTTTTCTCTCGTTCCCGCGGACTGGAAACAGAAGATTTGTGGAGTGCAGAATTGTCGTGATCACGTTACTCTATGGATATTTCGCTAGTGGATGGATATATTTACGTGGAATAAAGTTTATTTTTTGTTTTATTGTTCACGTTTTTTGGTTTACTTTGTCTTACCTTGGAGTCACGCCTATAGTACGCTTTGCGAAGTGGAATTATCAGTTAACGGTAGACATGGCTGACACGCAGAGATCCGAACACAAGCACTAACCGGCTTGAACTTGAACAAATTGTTCACACGCGCCCCCAACTCGTGTCAACTTCCCACAGGTTATGAGCTCAAGGGGACACGGGGCATTGAGTTTTTTTTACGAACTTTTGATTGATTTGGAGGTCACGCTCTAAGTTTTTGTTTGGATTTTTCTCGTGGAGATTCGGATTGAAGTCCCCTGCTTATCGAGGGGTTATCGCTGTCATTTTTTTAATTTCATTGAGTGGCATTTTTCTCGTTCCGCTGACATGGAAGAAGAGAAGAGTGATCAGGCAGATGTCTTGAGGGAACTGCTTGACCAAATGAATCATATGAACAGAAGTCTCGAAGTATTTGAAGAGGAACGCTCACAAGCGTCCCCTACGTCACCGGAGCCAAAAAAGAACCTGCCCGTGGTGAGGGGAGACAGCCCGTTCATGGAAAGCCTCGAGAATTTGGGTACATTCGGTCGACAGATGACCATGAATGACATGTCAGGAGAAGATGGCATTGAGCGTCCAGGTGTACAACATGCGGGAGACCCCCGTGCGCACCAAGGTGGACCAGATATCTATGCTGGCGTGGATGGGATTAATCCACCACCAGGAAATATGTTTGGAAATCATATGGCGGACCATTCTAGCGTAAAGATTCCAAAGTTAACGATTCAGAAGTTTAAGGGGGTAGAGATTTTCCCTGGAGTTGGTTCTGAGTTCCAACAGTGGACGTATCTTTTCATAGAAGACCTGGAAATCGCAGAATTGTCGTCGGATTTCACATGAACCGAACATTTGAAGGCGAACAACCTGGAAAATATTTGGATGGATCTGTCGTACATTACCTTAGAGCAAATATTGGTACTTGGTGGCAGTGCTCTCCAAGTTTGAATTATGTGCTGGAACAAATGTGGCGTGCGTTTAAGGTCAACTTATCGCACCGACAAGTCGCATCACTGTTTGCAGCGGAAAGGGACCCCAGGAGGACCTGGAATGAAGATTTTTTATAATTGATCACTCTGACTCGTGAGAGCGGTTCCAGTGAAAGGTTGATAGTGGAAAACCTCATCAAATATGCTGCCTCAAGTCTGAAGCTTGCCATGATGGTGCGATATGATCAAAATAGGATGGATTACATACATCACGCGCAAGAACTGATGGCATGGGCACAACAAATCGAAGAAGAAAATTTCAAGGGCAGACATACGTCGAAGATCTCTGAAAACGCAGTGAATGAAGAAAAGCTTAAGCTCGTATGTTACGGCTGCTATGACGAAGGTCACAGGCGATGAGATTGGCCTAATAGGAGTAACAAGAAAGGACAAGGAGGTGGACGGAAAAGTACTAGTGTAAACGGAAAGCAGTACTTCTTGACCGCCACTGAAGCAAACAAGAATTTCGGGGGAACTGTTGACTCAAACAGGGTATCAAAATGGTGACCGGTGGATAATCGACAGTGATGCCAGTCTACATTTGGTACCTGACTAAGGTTTTTTGGAGTAAGTCTAGGACTGTGGACCTGAAGAGAGATCTTCACGCTTCCAGACGGAGGCTCTCAGGCGGTTACAAAGGTTGGAAAAGTGAGTTTGAAGAGTACTCACGATCCATTTTCGACTATCACGCTCACAGAAGTCTATTTTGCCCCTACGTTGGCAAGCAAAATTATCTCTCTTGGATGCTTGAAGAAAACAGGATGTATTCTTGTCGACAGTGGAAAGGACATGGTTCTCACACTAAATGGAGAAGTATTGTTGCATGTTGAAGTCTGAGTCTCAGTTTTCAAACCGAATTTGGTGATAAAGAATAGCAAAAACATATTTTCTGAATTTATGGACATCGTGATGAATGTAACCACGGAAGGAGGTGATGTTGGTACACAGGAAGAAAGTCTCTTCCATTTCCACCTACGGCTAGGTTACCTGTCCTACGATACTATTGAAAGGATAGCCAGGGACCCCAGGTCAGACATCCAGCTTTTGGACCACAAAAACGGCCGAATTGCCTGACCTACACCGAAGGTAAGGGAGAAAAAAGGCCCCAGCCTAAGAAGGATTCCAGGATGAACGCACCAATTGACCGTATTGTTGGCGTTATATGCAGCGATTTGAAGGGGCCGATCACGTGGAGTGATCGGCGTGGCGACATATTTTTGGTCGTGTTTGTGGACCATTTCTCGAACTACGTTCGTGTGTTCGCTTCCCGAACGAAAGATGGGGCAGATATGCGTTTTGAACATTTCATGGTATGGTTTGAAAATGAATTCCACCGTCAGATTTATGTATTGAGGACCAACGGGGGTGAAGAGTTTCGAACAGTCCATTTCTCTCCAAGAAAACGGGGGTGCGTCGGCAAGTCACTGAAGCCGGGTGACCAGCGTTTAATGGAAAAGCAGAAAAGATGACTCGAACCATTTTAACAATATGGTCCAATCCATGATTTTCGGTTCCGGAGTTCTGGTCTGAAGCCGCCGAATATGCAAGCTACATTCTGAATCGCAGCCCCACAAGGGCTAATCCAGGAAGAATGGCACCAATCAAGATGCTAAAAAAGGGCACCTCAAGTTTCTGATATCGTATTTTTGGCTCGCCTTGTATGGTCTGGAGGGACCCGAAGCATACCTCCCTGAAGTAACATGCGGAAAAGGCTTTGAGCATTGGGAAAAATGATGTTGTTAAAGGATACAAGTTTCTTCTACTAAAAGACCGGGTAGTAAAACTACCAGGCATGTTTTCCAGATCGAGATCCTGGACCAGTAGACAAGGGAGCAGATCACCCAAGATTTGATTCGCGATGAAGAGGACCGTACCCATGACGTGAAAAAGATCATATTGTGGAAGGAACTCCACGTGTTGAAGCCCATGACGAAAAGAAGTCAGAGGATACGAGAGGTAGTCAAGTGTCAGAGCCAAAGATCGAGTAGAAAACCAAGGAAACGCCGAAAGACGTGGCCTATAATCCCGTCAAGCGAAAGAAGAAACCAAAGGAAAATCTACTTTGGAAGGAGGGAAAGGAGAGCATACGCAAAAGAGAGGATACGGAAAATCTTGATGATAGAAATGTATTAGTCGCGTATGCAGTGTCTGAAGTTCGCGACACAAGTGGAGCGTATGTCCGATTCCGGACCCCATGTCGTATGCACGGGCACACTACGGCCTGACGCAGACGTGTGGGTGAGGGCCGAGGCGATAGAGATCAAGTCTCTCGAAGCGATGGGGACAAGGGAAGTTGTTCGATAACTGGAAAAGGATACACTTCCTACGAAGTGGGTCTTCAAGACCAAGTTGAAGGCAGATGGATCCGTGGAAAGTTACAAGGCCCGTTTGATGGCGCGTGGTGACAGGCAAGTGTTTGCTGAAAATTTCTTCATGACGTTCTCTACGGTGATGGAAGTCAGTAACATGAAAGTTGTGGTGAAGTGGAATCTTTATTTACAACATATTGTGGTGAAGTGGAAGCTATATTTACAGTGTATAAAAGATGGACTATGGTAGTTATCAATGCTTGGTATATTTTATCTCGCCAAACTCTACATACTAGCACGATGATGTTTATTACGCTGGTGATTCCTTCAAACAATGAATATTAGTGACAAAGATTGTGTCATGCCTTTAATAGGTGAACAATACGAACACTTAGTGTAACCCGATGTTAGTAGTGCGGAGCTTCTGTCTTCTATCAAGATGCTTCAATTCATTACTAGTGACAAGTGATGCTTCCCACATTTTACAAGGTTTCGACCTGTTTCTTTAGCTCTAGCATCATGGCAGTGACGCTGAACGCCAAGTTGAGCGTCTTCAGCTTCATAACTGTCTAATTCGAGGTCCAACAACTAGGTGCACTAAGGCACATCAAATAACCGAGGCAAACAGACTGTGAAGATGAACTGTTAGCATTGCATAAGGGAGTCAAGACATAGGCACAACTTACCAGCACAACGGCGGGTCAGTTCATGGCAGTGAAGCCAACGAAAAGTTATGCGCCCTCGGCTGCCCCAGTTGATCGGCTTGGGTATTCTCGATTGTTTTCAAGTGGTTAAGTATTTAATTGTGGAAAATATATTTTCAGCCAATCAGAGGCGACCTGCGACGGCCACCTCGCTCACGGCTTATGTGTTTGTGATTGGTATGAATGTGGAAAAATAAGTGGAATTTTTGACCAATCAGGAGCGACATGCGACGGCCGCCTCGCGACGGCCAACTCGCTCAATCAGATTACAGAGGGTTTCTGAAGTAACTGTCAAAGATGATCAATCAGGTTACAGATGGAATCAGTGGTAGCTCTCAAGGATGATCAATCAGGTTACAGAGGGCCTTAGCGGTAACTGCCACGTATTGAAGTCAGCGCTGAAGTAACCACAAAGTAGTGGGTGAAAAAAGTGATTGACGTTGATGTAGGAGGTAGTAATACTTAATAGAACGAAATTTCCCCTGAACTAAGAAGATCTCTTGAGGCCCTCAAAAACCTTTCTTTTTTTACTCTATACAAAAACCAAGTGTAACACAAGGAAGTCGGTGGCGCACGCCCTAGTGATTGGAGCAGCAGCCATTTGAAGTGCGCTAGTGTTGGGGGCAGCCCGGAACAGCCTTTTGAACTGTACCCCAAGTGTGTTTGACTGATTTGTTAGTTCGGACGGAAGTATTAAGTACCCGGGAAGTTAAACAAGGAGGACTGGCTTATTACCTCTTTGTGGAGAAGCGTGCCCAGAATTTGGCACACTTCTGGTCAAGTTTTGTCAAGGCATTTGGTCTAATTTCGGATTGGTTTAAACAAGGGGGGCTTTTCAGCCTATCAGACTCAAGAAGTGTCAAGAACGCAAGTTTTGGTTAGTCACCCGACTTTGGGTATTTTACATAATTTTGTGTGGGTACATTTAGGGACTATAGGGTAGTAGTATTTTAGTTGTGGTTTTACCTTTTAGGACAGAGGTTATACCTTTAAGTAAGGAAATCTTTTAGCTTTCGGATAAGTGGCAAAAACCTCTTCTGGTCTTGGTTCACACCACAGCTAGGGGTCTCCGTTCTTCCCTTTTCGTACGCTAGTCGCCTCCGCCCACCGCGGAGTGTTTGGGGGAAGAGGGTCGAATTATCCCCTCTCTCCCATTATACCCGGTCTGGACGCGCCGCACGCGCACTTTGGCCCACCGGAAGTCCCTCGACGGGAGTACGACTTGGAGATCTCAACACCTCAACTCAAGTACGTTTGGAACGTGCTATTCACTGGATTGGTCTTGGCGTGGAGATATGGTTTGTGTAGTTTCACGAGCATATTGGGTCTTTACGCGGACATATTGGCTTGTTTTAATATTGGTCGGAAACTAGACCGGTTTTGGTCTTATTTCGTATTGGTCAGGAACTAGACCGGAACGGTCGGTCTACCCTCTATTATTCCGTATTGGTCAGGTCTTGATCGTTTGGACCATCGACCTATTGGAAGTTATCTCTTGGAAGTGTTTTTGGTCTGTTTGTGTCTGGGGTGAAGAGTTCCGCCCCAGAGATACCTACCCAGATCGGTCTTCTATATTCAAGACCGCTTCGATCCAATCTGCGATCCCGATCCACCGAGTGTGTAACTAGCCCATTCCATCGGGTACACAAGGTGAGATAGACACTAAACAATCGGACCAAGTGGGTTCTGATGACGACCGGTCGTCTGCTTGCAGCGGACGATCGGACCAGATCTCGAGTGGTGGTCCGCGGAGTACCCCCTCCGAAAGTTGGAAGGCTGGGCGCGATGGTGGTAGTAAGGTTATCGATGCTAATGTTTTCGATTTCGAACTTGACTCCACCACATCCTTGTATTGTTAATAAAGTGGAATTAAAATAATTTTCAACCCCTTCACGACAACTGGTGCCGCGACCCGGGACTAACGTCGACTTCAAATCCAAGCTTACACAATGGCATTAGTACCACAAGAAGATGATCAAGATCTTCATTTTACACTGGAACACTCAGATGATGATACTTACAGGACTTACACATTTTCCGAAGAGTGTGCTAAGATGACGCAGTATCAACAACAGGTGCTCAGATTACCAGGTGATTCGAGCTGTTGGTTTTTTATTATTTGAGATACGTAAAGTGAAGTAGGCTGCACCCAACTTTAGGGTGCGAGACGATATCACTACGTTTGGAAATTTACAAGCATCTGTGAAGGCACTGGAGGATTTGTTCCCAAATTAGGGTATGAGATTATCAGACGGGATGAGTATGAGAGTGCGTGTGATTACGATTTGGCACGGACCACAGAAGATATTGGACTGATGATGTCTTTACTATTAGCAGAAAATCAGTGGGAAACATCATTAATGGTATATCGAGAAGAAACGGACAATATCATTCCCACTTACTATATAATAGCAGGCACTGTACATACACCGGTAAGGGAGTTTAAACAACCGGGTATGTTGGAGCTCATTGACAGAAGTGAGCTTGAAGAAGTACCACAGTTGCGGCCCAGAAAAATTTCCAAAACCAAAAGAAGTTGGAGTTCTCATCTGATGACGATGAAATCATGTCCACACCAAAACTAGCTGGGCTCAAGCAAGAACCAGGGGTGGCTGCACCTAGACAGGGTTCAGGGATGGCTGCACCTAAACAAGATCCAGTGGTAGGCAATTTGGTGAAGATGATGCAAGACGGGTATTTAAGTTTGGAAGAATTAGCCATAATCACTGCGACCTTGTCAGCTAGTCAAGCACCTAATACAATGAGAGGAGCACCTAGTACATCGTATCATACACCAGCTACACATCCCCGGACACATCATAATACTTCAGGGTATGGTATGCCTGGTGGAAGTGCAAATGCATGGTCACCCTCACCTCAACCAGTTACAGCCATCATTCAGAATACCGAGATAAAATCGTTTGATGGGAATAGGCAGGGCGCTGGAAGTGCACGGGATTGGGTCGCTCGATTCTCACACGTAGCCAATATATCACATTGGAATGATAGTCAACGTCTGGGAATGTTTGTTGATAGTTTGACAAGCACAGCGTCATGGTGGTATGAGCAACTAGCAGATTCGGTGAAGTATGTCTGGGGTATGGTGATCGCACTTTTTCAGAAGATATTTTGTGTGGACAAAGTGTCGCCTCGAGTTGTGTATTCAAGATTGACGCAGAAACATTATGAGCTGGCTACTACATATCTGTACCGATTAAACGAAGCAGCGTTGCGAGCAGTAATGGACTTTAGAAATGAGTTCAATGCTTCACTATTAGAAGAACACATTCAACAATTCTTTGATACCATTAATGATCGCACCATACAGATGCAGTATCAACATATCACTTTCTCAAATATTGAAGAGCTAGAAAGATTATTGATTAAACATGAAGCGCGTCTTATGAGGCCTGTAAAGGAGGTAGCTACACGTAAGAATGCTGATGATATGTATGAAGACCCACAACCTAGCGAGTATACGATGGGCGGGGAAGTACATGCAGTACAGCGGGTGCAACCGACGTATGAGGACAAGAGTGCGCGAACGCCAACAAACCCTAATACTGACCATGTTGTGATATGTGAACACTGTAACCGACGGGGACATGATAAAATTCACTGTTGGAAACTGGTGAGGTGCGAGCATTGTGAGAACTTTGGTCATGAGGCGAAATAGTCGGAAGTTCATCGAAGAGATGGCCGAGATGCGTGCTAAATTGAAGTCAGGGGAGTTAACTAAAGCTCAGGTGGCGGAGCAGTTAAACGCCTAGTCCCAAAGTGCATTGCAACCACTGTCGAGAGAAAGGGGGGACATTGTCAAGTGAAAGTTAAGCGACACCGCTGTCACCCTGCATAAAGAAGAAAACCAAGAAAAATACTACATGTTGTATGTATGGATCACTCACTTTTGATGAGGATCAAGAAAATAAGAAATCGCAAGAAAAAATAAAAAAACAAGCTACTTTCAGTGAGTATAAGACACAAGCTCAACTGACGATAAGTGATGAAGCAACAGAGATTTCAGCATGTATCACACTGGTGTATGAAAATGTGGGAGAAGGAGTATGGAGAAGCCAACTAATGGAACGCCTCAACCCAAGAAAATGTTAATGTTGGACAAGGGGCGGAATTAAATGGTGGTTCATACTCTGTGGAAGATAATGCTGTTGGATCGAAAGGAAGTCGGAACCCAGCAGAAGAGGATACATCTGAGGTTGGAGATGCAGAAGCCTCACAAAATAAAAAGTAAAAGGAGAAAAATAACAAGACATTCAATAAAATAGCAAGAACCCTGACGATGTAGTACATCCCTACCACGAGCCCATGTTGGTTGTGATGAGTAGAATGCGGACCCGAGTTTGTTGCATTAGGGTAATAACAAAATAGAAGCAGAATACAGAAACAAGATACATGTTTAGCCAAAAACTGGAAGTTTGTTGGAACATGTGGATAAGTCACGTCGCCATTTAATTTTATTAACGCAATATGGTTAACTATGACGATGGTAATACGAAGAGTGATCCTATGAGTGCTCCATGAATTAGAATTAAGATGCGAAATTTGTGTATGAATGAGATCGTACGAAGAGAAACCTGTCAGGGTGCTAAAGGTGTGAAACCTGTACGGAAACAACAAATATAGTATTAAGAGAAACCTGTCAGGGTACTAAAGGTGTGAAACCTGTACATCCATTGAAAACAACAAAGATAACCACATAACAAATCAAAGATTGTACGAAGAGAAACCTGTCAGGGTGCTAAAGGTTTGAAACCTGTACGGCAACAACAAAGATCGTACGAAGAGAAACCTGTCAGGGTACTAAAGGTGTGAAACCTGTACTTCTTTTGAAAACAACACGGAGAACCGCATAACAAAACAAATATCGTACGAAGAGAAACCTGTCAGTGTGCTAAAGGTGTGAAACCTGTACGGAAACAACAAAGATCGTACGAAGAGAAACCTGTCAGGGTACTAAAGGTGTGAAACCTGTACGGAAACAACAAAGATCGTACGAAGAGAAACCTGTCAGGGTACTAAAGGTGTGAAACCTGTACGGAAACAACAAAGATCGTACGAAGAGAAACCTGTCAGGGTACTAAAGGTGTGAAACCTGTACGGCTATTGTAAAATAAAAACGAAGAAAACATGTATATCGAGGGCGACCGTACGAAGACATACCCGAAAGGGTCCAGCAGATGCAAAACTTGTATGGAGAGTCACGAGATGTTATGAAAAAACAAACAAATAAATAAAAAAACCATGGGGCAATAAACTGAGCACAGAGGAAGACGAAAAGGGTGCGCAGCAGCTTGATACAGAAAGTGAGGAGCAAGAGGAGAAGGCGGACGGACAAGTCGAGACGAATACAGTGGTGGAAAGCATGGAAAGGGACGGAAATGCACTGAAAGAGTTTTCTCGAGTGAGGACGATAACAAGCGTGAGCTAGCGCTAGAAAAGGGGCTGTAAGTGAGAGAGTCGCAGCTCTTGGCATCGTCGACGATTGTGCGAGAGTTGCATGACGAATTAGACAAAAAATGTCGTCGTGAAGTAGTTGCAGTGGAACGTGCGCAGTATCTAATCGATCAATTGGAAAAGATTGCAGCGTGAAGTGGCTAAATTAACGCAGTTGCATCGAGAGTCAAGTCGTAGCCAAAGTACCGAAGTCCAGATACTGCGAATGATAGCAAAGAGGAAAAGGAAGAGTTGTCCTTTTCGCCGATTTAGTCGAGGAGTACACCGTTGAATAATATACGACAGAGCCATGAAATGACTTTAGCAAACTCGAAGCTTGATCCACTGTCTTCGGTAAAGACAACCGGTCGAAATCAATCGGGAGGTAAATGACTCGGCTGTATGGTCTAATGACCAGTTCAACTGCTTTCTAAGCGACATGATGGGGAGAGATGGAAGGGAAGCGAAAGAATAGTCGCCCTGACATGCCGCGAACGGATAATTTTTCGACAGACGATCCGCTCCGCTTACTCCAGAATACGATGCACAGATCGAATCCAAACGTGCTTTTCGTGAGGTATCTGTCCTTTCGACGTGATCGTGATTATCAAGATGCACTTGATAGTTTGCACCAATATCACGGCGCGTTATCACCACGACAAGACCAATCATTGAATGATTCTGATGGTACCGATGGTAATAGACTCCCATCCGCACCGTCACAAACCGTTGGATCGCATTTTCGAGGAAATGGTCTTCCGTATGCAGCGCTGAATTCACGACGGGATTCGACGGGACAATGCGAAGCGACATAACCGATATATTTGACACAATTACCAACAAGAATGGCGACTTCCGCAAGGGTTTACGCTGTCAAAGCTCGATTCAACTCGTGGGTTTATTGACAATTGTGTCCACGTCGATGTGGACGAAACCACAGAGGAAGGAGAGCTACGCATTCGCGGCTATGAGACGCTCATGGGAACAAGTACGGCCGTCCTCTCGTGCATTCAAGACCTGCGTCGAATTATCAGGGAATACGCCTACGGTCGCATGGGTCGAGAGTTGCAACATCTTTCGCTCACAATTGCGTCGTTTGATCGAGTCCGCTACACTTTCATTAAGGAGGAGGTGGGCATGGCCTCGAAACATTTTTCGAGTCAGCCACCCGTCGACTTTCGTGTGAAAACATCTTTGAAAGATATTATACCATGGATTCCAACAGAGGAAAGGTTTACGATTTTATCAGGTGGCGTAGCGTCCCTTTTGCGGCATGCAACCAAATCGCTGGAGGAGACACGTCAAGTGCTGGAAAAGTTGCAGTCTGGATACAATCCAGATCGAGAGAATCAGTGGTCCAGGACGTCTGTGGTTCTACTTGTGCTCTTCGTGTTTCTCTACAAAAGAGTTCGGATTCGAACGTCATTTAAAGAATTTTTGATGCAGGTTTTACCGACCCGACAAATGTTAAATGGGGAGATATGCTGCTGGTCGCTATCGACTATTGGAACCGCGCCATTTATCGCTTTTCGAACTTGAGACGGATTAACGTGCACCACGCTCGAGTCTTAATGCAACAAAGATATGGAGCAACACACCTAGATGTAACTCAGACCCAAACGATCCCTCGTCCTCTTGTTTAGCTTTTGGAGTAGAGTATTGATGCGTGATGTTGTCATCTTCGTCCACTTCCACGTGAATTAGGTCGAAGTGACCATCTGCTCCCCACCGGTACGTGTAAAAACGAATCGTTCGGCCAGCGCACTGACATACCCTCACCATCAACGCCACTCCATGGCGACACACGAGGAATTTCTCTCGACTTCAACACGTCGCCTGCAGCATGTTCCCAGGTCAGCATAGCTGCTGATCTGAGTGCTCCTTTCTTAGCTGGTGATCGCGTTCGCATGTTTTCAAAATGTAGACAAGAGCAGAATCAACCAGAAGAAGCTGTGGTACTAGGTGTGTATCGTGGCTTTCTTTGGTACCGTACGGAAACTCAAGGAAATGAAGGCGCCGATGAAGGACTAGCTTGGTCCTGGTATTGGTCTCCTAGCGAGATGTCAGAGCTCATTTTGATCCGTCGATGTGGCAAGGACATGACCTTAATCGAAAACAGCGCCATGGATGTATCAGATTTTGAAAGCTCACCAGAGCACAGCCCGTCTAAACACTGTTCGGCATTAGAAGAGCGCGCGCGAAACGACTTTGATGCGTTTATTGAACTAGCTACTCGAGTGCATTGAACTACGTCTGATATGCAGCTTGTTGAGCGACTGAATGCTTACAGCGTAGCCATTGGTGTGGACGTGATGAATCTTAAAATTACGGATGTGATGGACCCAGAAGAGATGGAAGAAGCTGACAATGACGCGGTTGAATCCCGCGGACGCACGCGGAAGCGTTCACTGGTGGTTGACGATTACTTTACCTCACCTGCTTTCATAAATATCAGTGGCCCCGAGTTGCGTGCACGCACGGCAGTGTTAAAAGTGTTGAACAGCAAAATCCTCCGAGTGCTTCCGATCATTGCAATTCAGCCTGAAGATGGCAGCAGCTCTCAACCAATCGAAGTCGCAAGCGCCAATAGCAGCGAATCTTGTACGCAGCGCTCGGTCGAATTCTTGTCGACAAGTTTGAAATTGCGTTCGTTACGACGATTGGTCTTCACGAGCACAAAGCGATCTTTCTGGGACGACGTTCTACGAGCGACAACAACAAGTACCCCCCCCCCTTCCTTCGGATGAATATGAAGATCCACGCGAGATTCGCGTAATTCGTATCAACCGGATTCAAGCCCAAGCTTCCAAGCTCCGTTTGCTTTCGCAACCAGGTGATTGTCTGCGTCGTTCCGTGTTTGGCCAGATTTACTGTGAAATGCGCGCATGGAGTGACAGTTTCTTCCGTCATGATTACTGTGGTAAAGGTCATGGGGGCCAACGACGAGCGTTCAAGGTTAAATTTTTAGGTGAGGGTGTGAATGACTACGGTGGGCCGTATCGTGCCCTCTTTGAAAAAATCATGGACGAGCTGCAGATGGACAATGTGGAATTAGCGAAGGGCGAGCAAGGCTTGCTACAGCTTTTGATACCGTGTCCTAACCGTCGAAGCGCGACAGGTAGTAACCAGGACAAGTTCTTGCTCAATCCTTCGTGTGGCACGACATTGTTGGCAAGTGGACCCATGGCACTGTATCTGCACCGTTTCCTGGGGAAATTAGTTGGTACAGCTGTACGCTATGAACACACATGGGATTAGACTTACCTGCACTTGTTTGGTGACCGCTAGCTGGACTTGAAGTCAGCCGTGCCCACCTCGATAGTATCGATGTAGCGGCGGCTAAAAACCTAAGTCGTGTGGAGGAACTTAATGATGATACAGAGACAGCAGCTCAGGAGGCTGAAGAAGTGCTAGGGTACTTGACAATATCGACAACGTTAAGCGATGGCGTCGAGGTTCCGCTAGTTCCTCAAGGTGAAAAGGTCCCCGTGACGTTGGCTAACCGGGACATTTATGTGGAGCTCGTCGAGAGAACGAGACTCACCTAGAGTAGCCAACAGCTTGCTGCTCTCAAGGACGGATTGGTGTCGGTGATTCCTATGGAATTAGCGCCATTGCTTAAACCGCAAGAACTTGAAGTACTGATCTGCGGCCGACTCGAAGTCGACGTGGACCTGCTGCAGCAATGCATAGAGTACAGTGAAGGGGCTAATGAAGACATGCCGCATGTGCAGCATTTCTGGGAGGTGCTGCGCGAAATGACAAGCGAGGAACGAACGTCCTTCTTGCGCTTTGTATGGGCGAGAAGTCGGATGCCGAATAGCGCCAAGGACTTTCCCATGAACTTCAAATTGCAGGCTGCACACGATCCCGGCGCGCTTGGGGAACCTGACCAGTATCTACCTCATGCGCAGGCGTGTTTCTTTGCGCTATGTACGCGGCTGGCCGAAATGCTGCCTCTAGTGCCCCTGGCAGCTCGAAATCCCGTATTATCGTGGAATTCGCGTTAGAGAATCATGGCAACAAAAAGGCTTGAAGGGAGAAAGACAGGAGGAGCCAGAGCCACCATCTGAGCAGAAAGCTGAAGACACGGGTCTTGAGATGCAGAACGATTTTGAGAGTACGATGCACGACATGCCTGACGATGAAGAAGGCGAACAGAATGAAAGTGAAGACAGGGAAGAGCTTGATCGTGAAATGGGTGATTTTCACCAGAATGATGAAAACGTCGTGGATGAAAAACTGTGCGGTGAAGATTCTGACCACGATGAGGATCGAACTGACGAGGAAAAGTTAAAATTTGAGGAAAACTCCCGAGGTGAAAGGCGAGGCACTAAAGGATGAGGGGCGTGGTAAGGACGGCGATGAGAAAATAGAGGACCAGTCAGCCGCAAAGGACGAAGACAAGCATGCTGATAGAAAACGTCGCTGCATGCGCATACGGAGAAGACACGGAAGAAATACACAGACAGATTCGAGGTAAAGAGCAACCTAACACAAAATGTCTGGTACAAGAAGTGCTTCACAATACAAAGCAAGCTGCTCGCTATGTGTTTGAACAAGAAAGTGCTTGGAAAAGGATGAGGCACATATGCAAGGAAGGTGACATATCATGTTTTGCCACGACTATGAATGACGATTCTTCACGTACATATCTGAATTGGGTTAAGAAGTATGTGTGTGCGTGCCTTTTGCTCGCTTACGCTGAAGTTACGCAAGGGGCTATTGTGGTGAAGTGGAATATTTATTTACAACATATTGTGGTGAAGTGGAAGCTGTATTTACAGTGTATAAAAGATGGACTATGGTAGTTATCAATGCTTGGTATATTTTATCTCGCCAAACTCTACATACTAGCACGATGATGTTTGTTACGCTGGTGATTCCTTCAAACAATGGATATTAGTGACAAAGATTGTGTCATGCCTTTAATAGGTGAACAATACGAACACTTAGTGTAACACGATGTTAGTAGTGCGGAGCTTCTGTCTTCTAGCAAGATGCTTCAATTCATTACTAGTGCCAAGTGATGCTTCCCACATTTTACAAGGTTTCGACACAGTTGCTTTAGCTCTAGCATCATGGCAGTGACGCTAAACGCCAAGTTGAGCGTCTTCAGCTTCATAACTGTCTAATTCGAGGTCCAACAACTAGGTGCACTAAGGCACATCAAATAACCGAGGCAAACAGACTGTGAAGATGAACTGTTAGCATTGCATAAGGGAGTCAAGACATAGGCGCAAATTACCAGCACAACGGCGGGTCCGTTCATGGCGGCAGAGCCAACGAAAAGTTATGCGCCCTCGTCTGCCCCAGTTGATCGGCTTGGGTATTCTCGATTGTTTTCAAGTGGTTAAGTATTTTATTGTAGAAAATATATTTTCAGCCAATCAGAGGCGACCTGCGACGGCCACCTCGCGACGGCCACCTCTCTCACGGCTAATGTGTTTGTGATTGGTATGAATGTGGAAAAATAAGTGGAATTTTTGACCAATCAGGAGTGACATGCGACGGCCGCCTCTCGACGGCCAACTCGCGACGGCCAACTCGCTCAATCAGATTACAGAGGGTTTCTGAAGTAACTGTCAAAGATGATCAATCAGGTTACAGAGGGAATCAGTGGTAGCTCTCAAGGATGATCAATCAGGTTACAGAGAGCCTCAGCGGTAACTGCCACGTATTGAAGTCAGCGCTGAAGTAACCACAAAGTAGTGGGTGAAAAAAAGTGATTGACGTTGATGTAGGAGGTAGTAATACTTAATAGAACGAAATTTCCCCTGAACTAAGAAGATCTCTTGAGGCCCTAAAAAACCTTTCTTTTTTTACTCAAAAACCAAGTGTAACACAAGGAAGTCGGTGAGCGCACGCCCTAGTGAGTGGAGCAGCAGCCATTTGAAGTGCGCTAGTGTTGGGGGCAGCCCGGAACAGCCATTTGAAGTGTACCCCAAGTATGTTTGATTGATTTGTTGGTTCGGACGGAAGTATTAAGTACCCGGGAAGTTAAACAAGGAGGACTGGCTTATTACCTCTTTGTGTTGTTAATTAAGTGGAATTAAAATAATTTTCAACCCCTTCACGACAGTGTTAATGGCGCTCTCGCAAGTATGGGAAGTTCCGGCCAAGCACGGGGATGTCCCCGGTGCGTATACGAATGTGGTGGAGTCAAGTTAAAATTCGAACACCGAAGTGTCCTGAACCCGATCACCATCGTGCCCAGCCGACCAACTTACAACCCCGTGAACATTTGCGTAAGCTCCGATCGGATCGACTGTCGCTGTCTAACGACCGATCAGTGCTGTAGGACGCCTGGTCAGATTTGCGTTCACGTTTCTCACCTTGTGTACTTATTGGTTTGGGTGGTTAGACACTTGGTAGACCGTCGCGCAATATGAATTTGTTAGGGATCTATATGTAACGATCCACTTCTGGGGTAGGGTGTATCTAGATCGGAAATTGTCACTCCAAATACGTGAATATATGAAATATACTTAGTTTCAGTATACTTCCAGGGCAGATCGCGTATAGCCGATCGCAGAGCCCAACCAAAACGAGAGATAAATAATCCAATCGAGAACAACCAAACAAACGTATCCAAAATCTTGAGGTTTCCACAAACGAGATCCCCACGCAAACCTTTCCTATTGATATAAATAATACGTTCCAAACGTGTGCGATCTGAAGTGAGTGATGAGCCAAGTACGCGTTCCAGTGGAAGGACTTCCGGCGGGCCTAGTGCGTCTGTAACGCGTCCCGGCCAGGCGAGTTGAGCTGAAGGGGACCTGTTAACCCTCCGCTCCCAAACACTCCGCGCCAGGCGGGGGGCGACTTATGCGTACGTAGTAACTTGGAACCAAGAAAAAACACACACTGTACTTATATCTATTAAAAAACCTAATATGTAAGCTACATGAAACATCGTGTGACTTACCTAGAAGTGCATACTTGATACTTTTAACACACGATTGGCTCAAAAGCCCCTTCTCTTTTAACCAACCCAATCGCTACAAACCGATCGGCGATAGGCCTGTGCTGCTCTGGCCGGTACTTCATTGGCCGGTACCAGTAGCATTTGTTTGGGTGTAAACTTTCACCCAAAATCCAATATTAATCCAGTGATACTCAGACCTTCCGTAATTCGTCCGGGTGTAAACTGACCGTACATTTTTTTCTTCGCTTCACCACACGAAGGCTGGCACAGAAGAAGGGTACAAGATTTACCTGAGTGTACCGCAGGGAATGCAGATATCTCAAGAGAAGTTAATAGCTTTTTAGAGTAAAATAGAGCAAGGTTGGTGTTACGTCTCAAGAGAAATTTATATGAATTGAAGCAGGCTGGACGTTTGTGGTACGAAGTGCTACAGAAAACGTTGTTAGACTTGAAGCTCATACAATGCATGACGTGCATGTATTTTTGGTTAAAAGAGAAGACGAGCATGTAACAGTCGTCGGTGTATATGTGGATGACTTATTAGTCACTGGGACATCGCAACAAGTGGTGAACGAACTTTTTTCGTGACATGGAATTATTACATTTTAAATACCTGCGTGTTGTTGAAAAATTTCTTGAAATGTGAGCTAAAGAAGGATGACCCTTGGCAGGGACATACGATCGACCAAGAAAAGAAGATTGACGAGGCATCAAGGAGGTATGGTTTGGAGCATGCAAATGGTGTACGAGCACATATCGAGCATCAAAACGCTCGTGAAGATTCTAATGAATTGATGCCTCAGAAAGAAGATGGAAATGCACCGACTGTAAAGATGTTTTAGTCGATTGTTGGGAGATGGTTGTGGGTGTCACGATGCAGCCGACCGGACATATCTTTTGCTGTCCATAAAGTGACAAGGCACACTTTCGCGCCGACATGTAGATACTACAAGATGGCGAAGATAATATTACGCTATCTAAAGGGCGCAGAAGACATAAAATTCTCCCTGAAGCATGATACAGAATTACCACTACCGCTATGAACTGTGGCGTATACCGATACTGATTTTGGGCAGACAGATAATGGACCGGATGAATATTAGCGCTGTGGTTACCTATGTAAATGTCATTGTTGTTGTTGGATGGAGCCGTAGGAAACAGAGCTCGGTTACGTTATCCATTGCCGAAGCCGAGTTTGTAGCAGCTCCATCGTGTGGAATAGAAGTACTAGGAATGAAGAACTGCTTGGAGAAATTGATTTTAAAACGATTACGCCTATGGTTTTACGTATTGACAATCAAGATGCAATCAAACAATTGGAGAGTGAGAGCAGTGCATCCAGCGCCAAAGACGTGGATGTAAATGAAGTTTTTAAAGGATTACGTGCAGAAAGGAACTGTAAAGCCGACTCATGTTGAAAGTGAAGTTAGGGTGGCCGATATTCTAACTAAGGCATTGAGTGTACAAAGAATTGTGGTATTACACAAGAATATTTCCATGATCAGCTGCGCGTCTGGATTCTTCGAGAACAAAACAGAAGCGAAGCAGAGCATTCAGTTTGCGCAAGCCCTGGCGCCAGCACGAGCGAATGGTTGAGAGCGCCAGAGGGAGAGCTCATCCCTTGCGCAAGAGTTCCAGAATGCTCTAGAACTCCGAGAGAAAACAAAGTAAGTTTCATAAATACATATACATGCAAAGAAATCCAGTAGCGTAAGACAGATACCTGTAGGGGACAGCGGTAAGTAGGCTACCTTGGAGCGCCGCTGGCCAGAACCATTTCACTTCTCAATTTGTATCGAAACCTAGAGTGTTTTTGGAATGAGTGTTAGAAAAACTATCCTGGATGTTAAGGAGAAACCTTTTAAAGGACGAAATCACAGTAGTTTAAAGCTATTTATATACATGGAACTTGTGATTAAATATTTGGGACTAAATCTTTAATTATAATAATACACTTTTATCTTTATTGAACATCTCAGCCTCGGCGCTATGAACTAACACTCAGGGCGCCCTTCCTGCACGCGCACAAAAGACCAAGCACTAACCGTCTTCAGCTTTTTTTTGAATAAATTGTTCACACGCGCCCCCAACTCGTGTCGACTTCCCACAAAGTCACCACCACCTTGCGTTGATTCTTCAAATAAACCTTGAAACCCTTGATTTCTTCGTTTTTTTATGATAATTGCCACTTGAGAATTTGAGTCTTCCCTGGATTGCGATAAGCAGTACATGGTGATACAACAATTTCTCCTAGATTTGTCTTCTTCTTGGTCAAAACGCTAGAGGTGATATTCGCTTGACATTCACATTACTTGGACCTCGATTCAAACTGTAGGCAGCATATTGCATCACATCACCCCAAAAGGATAAATTTAGCCCACTTTCAAATATCATGCACCGTGCCATGTTCATAACGGTACGATTCATGCGCTCTTCCTTGCCATAGATTGATTGGTTATTTGGTTGATTACTTGTCGCTCAACTCAGTCTTGGTACAAAACATCCAAATTCTTAAACTCGTTTCCACCATCGGTACGTAAAACGTGGACCTTGGAGTTAAATTGCCGCTCGAAGAATGCCAAAAAATGTTCAAATATTTTGGAATAAGCATCGTTTGTTCTGGCGAGGAATACCCGAACGTAATTGGACTCCTGATAAACAATTTTTTTTCATGTATCGGTTGTATAATCAATCTTTCGGCGTAATTGGCCCTTTTAAATCAGATGAAATTACCCCGTCCACGCGATCGATAGGTTCATTTATTCTACCGTCTTTAACGCTTTGTTTGTTTTACCGGAGCACATGTAAACAATTTATATGCTCGTGATCAGTCAGAAGAATTCCACTGCTTGGATCCTTGGCCAACCTTTCTACTGCATTATAAATTAATTGCCCAAGCCTTGCATGAAAATGCATTAGGAGCCCTATTGAACATATGTTGCTCGACTTGATTCCGCCCCATTATGCTCCATGACGCTGTAGATGGCTTTATCACTTGATTTATACTCTAAATCACCGTCCACCATCACTGTTAAGTCTTTGTTCGTCTTTTCAATGTCAAAAATTGGCTTCCTTGAGGATATATGGATCATCAAACACGTTCTCCTTTTACATAATCCATTTCGCATCCTTTTCCTCCAACAGACCATACGATAGGATATTCTTGGACAATTTTTCAACCATTAATATGTTATAAATGCAAACCACCTTGGTTTCACAGCTTGTATTAACTTAGGGTCTTGATCCAACTTTTTCTCGTGACTTTCAAGGTTTTCCCATCCGCTTGAAAAATGTACCATTTACCTCTTCATCAGCGTATGTACGAATAATCATTGCTTAGGTGCGTATTAGCACCACTTTTCTAACTCCGCTTGGTTTCATCGTTGTTTTCAAAGATTTCGCTGATGGTTAGCGAGAAATCAACCTTTTTGACCGTCTTTTTGGGACCTTTGGACCGAATTTATCCAATTTTGCCACATACATAGCATTTGATGTGCTTTTCTTTGCTTTTGACCATGTTTACTGCATCATTATCCATGGATCGACTTGATATTTCTTTGCCTTCGACAGCTTGTGCGGAATGACAAAGTTCTTCTGCATGCCTTAGGTGATCCGCTCTTGTATCGTCTAATTTCGCTATCAGAATTATCTTCAACCTCTGGTGAAGCGAAATACACCACATAATTCAAAACGAGTGGTTTGCCACCGCCAATTGCCCCTAGAAAATATCTACCAGATAAATATAATGTTCATTCCATTAGAGTTTCGGGTGCTTGCGGCTCATGAACATTTTATTTCTTAAGCCGAGGTGATGGTCGTATGAAATGCATTAAGCATTTTTTTTCATGACATGAACCAACGACGGTGACTCCACCCACCATGTATCGACTTTTCTATTTTTGTATCACTCAGCTGTTCCACTCAGATAGTGGCCCATGAGATCCACTTTGACGTCCAGAACTATCCACATGCTGATTTGGCAATAGCGATCTGCCTAATAAATCTGGTTCCCCACTCCGTGAAACCTGCTCCTTGCCCACGGTAGACCTGGTACCGTCAAACATCCCTTGAAAAGCTTACAGCCATTTGCCGAGGGCGTTCCAAACACGGACTGCTGATTTTGAATTGGGGATTGCATACCAAAAAATTCATTATGAAATTGACCTTGCGCCCTTGGTTTTATTTTTGGTGTGCTTTCCAGCGACACCAACCTCATCCGGGTGCCAAGCCTCCTTGAATTATTGAAGCCAAAATTGGTTTTAGAATCCCGCGCGAACTCTCGATTTTGTCCAGTCTGTCACATACCTTTTGGATTATTTCAAGAATTTTGAATCCTTCGGTTCCGATACTACCGGTTTCCCTTCGTCGAGGTCCTAAACATCATGACCCTTTGCGCCCATACCTTGTTGAAATGTCTTCTTGTCCATTTTTCGTAGATATGAAGAAACTTGAGTCGTAGATGTCGATTCTAACCTTGAATATACCGAGTTGTATTTCTTGAATTTTGTTTAAATATAGTATCCGCTCTTGATGAAAAGAGCAAGAACAGATGCTGGGTTGCAATAAAATCAAGAAAGACAAATCCCCCAAGACTTTTGCAGGCAATAGATGTAGATACTAAGTCAGGGACTAGCTCAAGTGAACGTGTATTAAGAATTGATTATCTTTCCTAACAGATACTATGTGTTGAAGCTAATTGCGATACTACATCAGTTATGTAACTAACACTAAGTATAAGTAGCCCAATTTTAGCACCTACAAAGTTCGAAATAAGCATTGATATAACTGGGACCGTGTTCCATGAAAACGGGTACATGTGCATTTTCATAAGAGCGTGTACCTATCTGATCTGATGATTTGACAATTTTGATCTGATTTTACACTCATAGGTAGATGCTGTTGAGCGACTTTATATTTTACCATAGTGAAAACCAGTATCGACCACAATCCACGTAAACAAAATACGTTAATTCCACATTACACCACGTAATCGTAAGCTCCACGAGATAACTTGTCTACACGAGATAATATCTATTCATTCAGTAATCACAGCGCAAGCGTGAGGATTCACAGAAACACTTAAAAGAGAACGTCCACTCGTGTACTTTCCGCCGATAAACTTCATCTGCTGACGCGCTAATTCTTCACAGGCAGCGCGAGGCTTCACCTTCACGCGGAGTTCTCCACCTCGGCCTTTCGAGAACTGTCCGTGCTGGACGCTCGGATCTGATCTTGAACGACGTGGTTGCCGTTTCCCTTCAGAAAGGAATGCGCGATCTTGTTTATGTTCGCTCGTTTGAAGGCGTGTCCGGTGTTAATCGTCATCACGTATTTGGCTTGAAGAAGTTCGTTCGGACGCGGGTGGGCAATCGATTTGGATACTGCTTCCTTTCTCCCACCGGAGTCGTAGAGCGCCTTAATCGCTTCAATGTCGACAGCTGTACGGAGCGGCAGTGTCAGCTTCGCGAAGGCCGGAACAGGCGCGGTGTCGTGTCGTATCTTGGTATCGCGATAGAGAAGCGTGCGGAGCGACATTGCGGTCGCACTCGCATTTGATTTCGGAACAGGCGCTTTGTCGCAAAGGATATTTGGTATCGCACTGTAGAAGTGCGCGGAGCGATATGTGGGTCGCACTCGCGCCCGAGTCGACAGCATCATCGCCGTCACTTGTATCAGCGGGGGTTTTCGCTGTGGATGATGGTGTTGGCGCTGCCGTTTCCTCATGAGTCCCCTCGTCGACGTCCATCGGTGAGGACGTGTCGCGTAGAATCACGGACATGCCGTCACCGGCGTCGACAGTGAGTGCCACGATGTCTTCTTCAATTAAACAACTTGGTGTCGCAAGAGACGGGGCACTGGATGAGTCCGGTGCGAAACGGTTGTTTCGATGACAGCTAGGAAGACAGAAACGGGACCGCTCAGCTGGTCGGGATAGGTTAGTACAACAGTACCAGTACCTGAGCGGCTGAAGAGTCGGTTCGGTAGACACAACTTGATTCATCGTGAGCTGATTGGATGGTAATTGGAAGATGGTTACTTCTGGCTTTTTTTTGTGCGCTTGTGCTCGACGAGGTAAATTGAGAAGTGTCTGTGTGGTCAGTTGAAAGTGTCTTTATTAATTAATAATAAGACGTAATTACTTCTCAATCTACTTAACTTTACTACTACAATAAATTAAATAACTAATGTGCATACCTTACGTCTTTTAGGTGTTGAAGTATGTGGGACTCGGTAATTGTCATTTTCCGTGTTGCCCAGTGGCTCGAGAATGCATTTCCATAGGTTATGCCGTATCATAGTGTGTAATTGTCGCTGGAAAGTTGCAAAAAAGTCCTGTGGGAAGTATTGAAATGTGTGTAAACATTCTCATATCATTTGTCATAATTTGGTGGAATGGATTATACGGCTAGTTTCCACTCGTTGGATTGAGGGTTCAAACCCCGGAACGGTCAAATTTCCAAATCGCTGAAAGAACCGAGTTTCAAAAGTGACAAAAGTAATCATATGAAGTAACTTGTGATCGGCGGAATAGAATATCGGTCATTTCAGAGTCATCGTACCATGATGCTTAAACTGAAAAACCACCATACATCAAAAGATGCGGTGCAAGAAGCGAATAAATCGTAAGGATGAAAAAAAGGAAAGGGAGAAAGAGTATTATTATAAAACTAGTGATGGTACGTCTTTCCGACGAATTGTTTCATTGAAATATCATTGAAACTACAGTATATCTACATTTACTATGAGAAAAAGTAAACGTTTTTTTAGTGTTGTCTACGGACGTCTGGCTTACTCTGTAACGAGAAGCACACAAGAGGTAAGAAACAAATGTTAATTTGTTTCAATATTAATACTTATTTTGAATAAGGTTTACTATTCATATCTCCTATTTCCACTCTTAAAAATACTTGAAGCGTTAGCAAAAATTAAGAGTAGTACACTATGGACAGGCCGGGTCAAATTCGAGAAAACTCGAATTTAAAGGGCAAATGCTCGAATTTGAGTTTTTCCCGAGCTCGAATTTATGCTTTTTACAGGAGTGTTGGCCATACTTAGTATTAGGGGTTGTTCCTTCTTCCCTCCTCCCAGTTCCCGCCATATCCTCTCCCCTACAACTTATCGATCCTACCTCATATCCGCGAGCTTTTCTTACTTCTCAAATCTGCTATTTCCTTCACACCTCTTCTTCTATTACCTACTCGTCCATTAAAATCTTTTCCAGATTCTCGTCCATTTCACCAACTACCACCAAGGCACCACCGCCGCTGTCTTCCTCCATTACGATGATGCATTTCGTAATAGAAGGGGTGTTAAGAACGGGACAACAACAAAAGGGAGACCCAATGTGCAATGAGGAGGAGGAAAGAAGACGAGAAAAATAGATGCGCCATTCGAGGAAAGTAAGAGCCATGACTCTCTTTATGTCATGGCCATAAGCGAGCGATGTCCAGTAGCCAAGGTAGTAGATGTCAGTTCTGTCACTTCTTTGGTAGGGAAGGATGTAACACTACAGAAGATGGCAACAACAAAAATCGCGCCAAGAGATCGACAAACAAGTTCTTCCGAATGCCTTTCCTGACATACAACTACAAGCAGCACCTGGAGACGCAGCATGAGAGTCGATAGTCCGAATATCAGACCCTATCAAAAGAGCATAAGAAGGTCTATTTAGATGGAATCGATATCCGCTTTGCTGAGACTCTGCCATCCCATTTTGATATAGAGAGAACAAAACCCTCTATCATTCAAGTCGAAAGGGAGATTGTCGATACCATTATCGCAGAATTGTTGCTCGATGAAGAGGAAGAAGCAGAATCGGAAGACGAAGACGGAACCTCTGTATCATTCTCAATGACGGGAACAAGAGTGAAGTTGCGGAATGTAGACAAGGAATCGAGGCTGCTCAGGCTGCGGTAGGGCTGCTATGATGCGGACCCTTTCACTATTTAGGGTTGGGGTGAAGAGAACTTCCAAGGTAGTTTCTACCAAGGAGTCTGTCTGTAACGAGCTCCAGAAGGAGGTTACTGTTCGGCATGCGAGTGTGGGAAACTCTTTTAGGCAAACGGCCAGCTTGATGAAGCACTACAGAGAAGTAGCCGGCGTCGCTAGCGTCGACTTCCCAACCAAGTTCATGGTTTCAAGGGTGGTACGGGTCAATGTGGCAGAAAATATCACAATGCTATCTGACATTCTTAATCATGTGTGGGCATTTTTAATAGCCTTAGATTCGTCTACCCACCACTCAACCTCTTACCTTGATGCCAGGGTACGGTTTGCTCTGAAAGGAGAGCTGCAAAACTTTCATCTGGTCGCTCTATCACTGTTTGAGAGGCACACTGGGGAAGAGATGTATATAGTTCTAGCAAGATGATGGATTATATTTGCCCTACTTGGTCCTCGCGGATGATTGGAGTGGCCAATGACGGGGACGGAAATATGTCTGGCGGCATACGTGGCCTTGCAAGCAGGCTCGAGAGACACGTAAAAGATGGCTTGGTTCGCGTTTGTTGTGGAGCCCATCAGCTTGATTTGGTGATGCAACGGCTCTTCAAGGCCTTGTTTGAGGTTCATTTCTGACCAGTTTGACTGCACTCATTGGCTAACTTCGCCGGCATCAGACTTTAATACAACGATGAAGAAGAAATGCCAGAACCTGAGCTCTACTCGATGGCTCTCTATGGTACGGACGGCAAAGTGGTTCTGCAAGCACAGACAGCCTGTTCTTTCGTACCTCATAGAAAAGAAGGCAGCTTGCAGTCCATCACTTATCTGGTGGATTGGCACGCATTGTGTCAATGGTCTGATTAGAAAAGTCGATATCACCTTCAGGAAGCTACAAGGAATGCCAACTCTTGTTGGTGAGAAAACAGAAGAGCTGCAAGATTTAGCGGCCTCTATCGTGCGCTCGGGAGAGCTTGAAGATACGAACGACGCCTCGGATGAAAATCCTGCTGAGGAGGCTGGTGCACTCATGGGCGGATTGGAAGAGGATAACGACGTAGTCTATGGCGGTACAAAGCGCGGCAATCTTCGATTCGGAAATTTGTTGAAGAACAGGAGACTTTTCTGCATTAACTTTAATTAATCAAATATATTTTGGGGACAACCTGTTTTTACACGTGTAGGGGTACTCCACATCGGTTTAGGTTCTGCAATCATTTCATCAGGAATTTCTTCTTCCTCGGAACAAGGACTGCAAATACTTTAATGACGGTTAGAATCCGTCTCTAGCCTTTAAAGGATAGAGTGGGATTTTAACCCACGGTATTTTTATATACTTCAGTTTTCAAGACTGACACCTTAAACCACTCGATCATGCGGACTATGCTCTGAAGGATGTGGAGATTCAAGATGATGATGGGACCGCGGAGTGCAGGCAAACATTAATCGCCGTAGGCAAAATGATGGCAATGGGTGCTGACCAGATACATTCCATCGTGGCTGAAAGTTTAACGGAAATAAGCGCTTGCCTCCCGTTATTCCGCAGGACTTAGTGCTCCAACGCCCTTCCGAGTTCAATATTACTCTTATGGAATCCAAGGAGAGGTTTCAAAGCTTAGAACTTGGAGCATTCTTAGAAAAGGTGGAGAAAGGTTTCAGAAAGCTCAAACTGGCAGAAGATACAGAGGATGAGGTTAAACGGGGTCTAAGGAGATTGAATAGAAAGAGAGGAAGTAGTGAACGAAGAGGTGATGCAGGTGTAGTTACAGACAGTGTTGTCTTTCAATTCTCCTTCAAAGAGAGATGGGCTAACTGTGGCCTTAACACCAGATTTCCTCCCTCACTGAATTTGCTGGGGGCTTGGAAAGTGTCTTTCCAGGCACTTCTACAGTTGAGTCAGACTTTTCAATCATCAATTTGGAAAAGGATACAATCGTACTGGCTTGAAAGACTTTTCATTGGAAGGTATTCGCCAGGCAAAGCAAGCTCAAAGACTGCAGAAAGTCTACAAGCTTGTTGTAGAACAATGAGATCTTTCTCTTTACTGCTTCTGCTTTAATAATAAAAGCCTGGATACTGACGAGATGAGCTTTTGATTTCTCTTCGTAATAAAACTATGCTGTAACCATCCTGCCGTCATACTCATCCTTCTTCACATTGTCTTCGTGGTGATAATCAAATATAATAGCTCTTTACCTCTCCAACAGTCGTCGGATGCTAATACTTTTTCTAGCTTCTGCTTCTGCTGCTTGCTGCTAATGCTGCTGATCGCTACAGCTTCTCCTGCGCTGCGCCTGATGCTCCTTCTGATGTTCTGACTGCTGCGTCTGCTTTTGATGCTGCTTCTGCTTCTGCTTCTGATCCCTGCTTCCGCTTCTGCCCTCTGCTTCTCCTTCTCCTTCTTCTTCTTCTGCTTCTGCTTCTCCTTTTGATTCTGCATCTGCTGTTTCCAAAGAAGAGGAGACGGAGCGTCTTATAGTTCCTTTAAGTAAAACACAGGGGTACGTTATCTTATAGTTAATATTAGTGAGCAATAATTGCTCGAATTTAAAGCTGGTCTGAGCCCGCTCTTAAGCTAATTTCGAGGTTTGTCGTAATCCTCGAATTTGACCCAGCCTTATTATGCATGATTTTAATTTATTAGTTTTAACTAAATCTAAACAAATATACAAATATGTAATGAGTTGCTAATTTAACTATGAAATAGAATACCTTTTGGGATAGGTAAAGTGTATCAAATCAAATTACCATTTCAGTATTATAATTTATAATCCAATTTCTTTTTGTAGCAGCTTCAATATCAGTGACCCCTATGTAACGTAGTCACCTTACATCATTTCCGGCAAAGCTGCCAAGTATCCGATCACCTACTTTTACCAATCAGGGTGCAGACTTGGTGAAGTACTTTACATAAGACCATTGATTCATTCACATCACTTCACCGAATGATGAAGGTAACAAGACCCTACTAGAATTTAGCCACACAGTTTCCGCTCAAAAAGAAGAAACTATGAGAAATCAAGACAAGCTGGAAGTGCTAGCTCTAATGTGTGAGGAGAAGGAAAACGATTTTGCTGCAGTGTAACCGGGTTACATGTGGTTGCATTAGTGTACGTAAGTATACCACCGTTAAGGTCAGATATTGACCAGTCCGAAAGGTTCGGACTTATTGGTTGTTTTAACCAATCAGGGCAGGAGCCCTTTGTGAAGTTGTGGCAGGCTGCCACGTGTTAGTACACAGGTGGTGTACACTACATTTCACCTAGGTACGACTTGAATAAGCTCTACTTAGTATTACATATAGTTTACATTAGTTTAAATTAATTTAGGCTAATTATATATTAAATATACATTGAGTTTACAAAAATACTTAAGACTGCTAGGCGCGCGACCACGCCCGGTCACGCGCGCAATGAGTATTGTAGCCTAAGGGAGTTCTACCTTACGCTACCTCCCTTTTTAAGGGAAGCCTTGTTACAAGGCCTTAGCGAAAGCTAACTGTAAACCACCCCGGGAGTCTTGGCCCCGAGCAAGAGAGTGATCTCTTGCTAAGCCCTTATACAAGGGCGTATCGGCTAAGTAGCGGCGAACGCCGCTTAAAGGGAAGTCTTCCTCTTTGCGCTAGCCGCACCGGCTACATCTGGTAGCACTCGTAGTCAATCCAACACATGTGTTGGTGATCAACATCCTCTGCAAGGGATGGGTCAGGACGATTGGGGTAAGCTAACCCCCGTCCAACAGGAATCCTTTAAAAGGCTGTTACCCATATTGGGTGAGGATGGCAATATCCATCATTTGAAGCAGGGCCTCGATGCCATGCGTGAAAGGGTGAATGCCCTTATCGCCCATGAGGCGAGTCTTCGCTGGAGTTATCCCGCGTCTACGGGGGTGCGCCCTCCGATGTCCTTTAAGATAAAGGAATTCACCGGCGAGAAAGGTGAAAACCTTTATGTGTGGCTTCGAGAGGTTGAAACCTCATTCGCCACCGCGAACGTGATCGAGGATCACCTGCAAGTGAGACTTGCACTGACCCATCTTACGGGCGAAACCCGTACATGGGCTTTTACGTGTCAGGATTCGGTCACGACCGTGTTCCCGAACTGGTGAGTCCTTAAGCGAAAGCTTATGGACATCTATGCAACGCCTGATTTGGTTTTCCAGAATAAGCTGGCGTTCATAAGGTGCCTTCAGGGCACTAGGGAATTGGAAACGTACATCCAAGAACTTAATACCCTGTTGTCAGGGATGTACGCGAAAGCGTACGGGACGATGTGTCCATTCCCGTGTTCATGGGAGGCCTGAGAGAAGGTCCAGCACGGTCGGAGCTTTTCCGATGCCAACCCCAATCTCTGGGGAGGGCGTTTGAGATGGCATTTAACTCCGAGAGGAACTTTCGTTCCTCTAAGGTGGGTCCTGAACCCATGGACCTGAGTCACTTCGAAGTGGAAGGGAACCTTCCGCTAAGAGTCACTCTGACTCTTTTTAGCGGAGCTTCGAGGTGGAGCTCCTAGCTACGTTACAGCGGCGTGGGCCTCTAAGGTGCTTCCTGTGTGGGAGCATGGATCATCTGAGGAACAGATGTCCGAAAAATCCCCAGCGAGACACTCGCTACAAGGGACCAAGGGTGGGGGAAAAGCCCTTGTACAAGCCGTCGGGAAACGACGGCTCCCAGTAGGTGCGGGCGCCCTACTGGGGGGGGACCCCTCAGTGCTGTTAAGCCCCAGGGTAGGGGTCGACAGTACAAAGCCCCGAGGGAGGCGGTGGTTTATAGCACCGAGTTGGTGTACCATCCAGGTTTGCTGGCTGTCCTTGCGGACGTGAAGGGCTTTTATAAGCCTTGGAGAGTCTTGGTAGACTCTGGAGCGTCTGAAAATTATGTCATACGGGCTTCTGTGGAGAAGAGTCGGCTGTATGCCGAGGCCCTAGAGGCACGTTCTCGTGACGTTGTCACGACCCGTCTAGCGACGGGCGTATAGGTTTCTGTACCCAAGGTCTCTATTGACCTTAAGCTGAAGTTTGCAGACTTCTACAGCTTAGAACGTTGCCTAGATCTGGATTTGGACTCGAGGTATGACCTCATTCTGGGCATGAAGTGGCTGGAACGCCACGATCCATGGATAGACTGGAAGGCTAAGTCCATTGGCTCAACGCACCCGCTGTCGGGTGAAGCATTGGCGAGTCATGAACCCACCTTTGCTCGATCGCAAAAGCGATTCTGGCGTAAGATTCCTGAGATTGGGATGTCTGAAATGATCATTCCCGATGGCGTCAAGGAAGAGTTCCTTAACGAGGTGTATTCGGCGGCGGTTAATCCCCGCGTCGAGATAGGCGAGACTGGTGAGTCGCCAGTGATAGAGGTGGATTCCTCTGAGGTTAAGAGCGAGGCGCTTAGAGAAGAGACCCGAAGTTCGTCTCTTCTGCAGGTCGGAACAGATTCCGACCACGCCGTGTCTGGCGAATAAGTTGCGACTCCAGTGGTAGGGTTAGAGACCCCTGTGGTTAAGCGCGAGGCGCTTCCAAGAGAAGAGACCCGAAGTTTGTCTCTTCCGCAGGTCGGAAATGATTCCGACTACGCCGTTATAGGTGAGACCGGCGAATCACCGGTGGTAGAGGTAGAGACCTCTGTGGATAGGCGCGTCGCGCTTCCAATAGATGGGGCAATTGACTCCCCCCATCTGGGTCTCGGGATGAGTCCCGAGGCCATGAGTCAGTAGTCTTATCGGATGCTGAATAGTGTGACAGGTATTGTCACAGAAGGCGTAAGCCTGGAACGTTTGCCTGGGGTAGGCGAACTGTTGTAGTTGGAGGAGATGTCCTTCAACGAGTTTGAGACTGCTTTGAAAGCAGATGAAATCGACGAGGTCGTCGTGTTGTGTCCGGAAGAGGAGTTGAGCTCATCATCCACGATGGACGAGTTAGTTTTGGTGAAAACCAAACAGGCATTGAATTCCCGAAGCGGCCTAAGGATCCGCGAGGATCCTGAGGACCCTTACCATTCCTGATTAAAGGAATTTGAAGATGTCATTAGTGACAACCCACCGATGGGGTTACCACCGGATCGGGAGTCCGACATGAAATTGATTTGGTTCCTGGAACCAAATACTGCTTCACTAGGCAGTGGACTCTCCCCAAGGAGCAATGCGACGTCATCGACACATTCTTCAAGGGGAAAGAAGAGGTAGGTATGGTACGGGAGAGTAAGTCTCCCCATTCATCCCCCACTTTTTGTGTTCGGAAACCGAACGGAAAGTGGCGCATTGTGAATGCGTACAATAAGCTGAAGGCAGCTACTGTACCCATGCAAACTACGATTACTCGGAAGGATGTCTTTCAGAACAATATAGCAGGCTGTACTGTGTACAGTGCCTTGGATCTGGTGGACGGGTATTATCAGGTGCTCATGCGAGCATCCGATATTCCGCTTACAGCGGTCATCACGCCTAGTGGCATGCTGTGGTAGTGGCTTGTTATGCCACAAGGGCTTTCGCTTGGTGACCCAACTTTTCCGCCCTCATAGAAAGTACGCTCAGACGTACTTTGACGATATATTCGTTCATAGTCGTGCGAAAGGCGACTCGTCTGATGTTCCGACGCACCTGATACATCTTCGGGCGGTGCTCGAATGTATGCGAGATCATAAGTTATATGAAAACGCATCAAAATGTATCTTTGATGCTGAGTAAATTCCTTTCCTGGGATGCTTCATCGGTAGAGATGGAGTGCGAGCGGATCCCGCGCAGGTGAAAGCCATTGTGGAGTGGCCTTCGCCTGTAAATCTTAGAGATTTACGGAAATGGCTTGGATTAGACAACTATATCCACAAGTACAGGGAGAACTACGCTGAAATGGCGAAGCCATTAACCTACCTTCTTAAGAAGGACGTGGATTGGTGTTGGGAAACCAAACACCAGAACGCTTTCGAAGCGGTAAAGGGGAGCTTATTAAAAGATCCCGTTCTTGCTCTCCCAGATTCTGGGAAACCATTTAGTGTCGTCTGCGACGCCTCCGATTTCGCAATCGGATGTGCTTTGTTACAAGCAGACGATGTGGGACGAGAACGCGTGATTGCTTTTGAGTCGAGGCAGCTTAAAGCTGCAGAACGGAATTACCCGTTCATGATAAGGAGCTACTTTCTATGAAGTATGCCCTAGTCAAGTTCAGGGTTCACCTGCTCGGCTCAAAGCCATTCGTGGTTTATACTGACCACGCGTCCTTATGGAAGTGAAGAAGTCGCGTCGTCTCTACTTTGAGCTCAGTCACGCGACATTCATCACCACGTCTGTGGTGGATCTCATACGCCAGGCGTATGAGAAAGACCCACAGTGTACAGCGCTTATCAGCGCTTTGGGTGGAAAGGGATTTGGCTCGTCTGAGCCTACCCTGTCAAGTCTAATTAGAGATCGGTTACACCGTTACAGGTACTGTGACGGTTTGCTATATTATAGCACGAGCGCGGAGGACACTCCGCGGGTGGTAGTTCCTCATGATGAGGAACTGAAGTATAGAGTCCTCTTTAAGGCACATGACGCCCCTACCGGGGGTCATTTAGGTCGGGTTAAGACCTACAGCGCTTTAAGCGCTTTGTATTGGTGGCCCAATATGTATAAGTGGGTCAGTGAGTATATTCGCACCTGTGAGACGTGTCAGAGGGTCAAAACCTCTGCAGATTCAGCAGCGCCTTTGGATAGCTTGCCCGTTCCAACCGAATGTTGTAAATCCATTAGTATGGATTTAATCTTCGGTTTTCCGAAAGATAAGGCCGGTAACACCGGAATTTCGGTCTTTGTAGACCGTTTGAGCAAGATGGCTCACATGGCGGTGGTGCCAGAGTCCATAGATGGACAAAGAACAGCAAAAGTGTTCCTAGACCGTGTCTTTCGACAGCATGGTCTACCCGATTCCGTTGTATCGGATCGGGATCCCCGTTTTACGGGACAATTTTGGGGGGCGCTCTTTAAGGTGCTGGGCACCAAGCTCCTCATGTCCACTGCGGATCATCCGCAGTCGGACGTACAAAGGAACGCGTTAATCGCGTTGTAGAAGACATTCTCCGGAGTTTATGTCCGGATTCTCCAAAGAGTTGGAGTGAGATGCTTCCGATGGTCGAATTTGCTATAAACAATTCGTTCCATGCATCTACGGGGTTTACCCCGTTTTACGTGGACGGACTAGTGAGTCCGAGGGTTCCGTTGGCGCCACGTGTGTGTGGCCCATGGATTGAGGGGGGAGGATTCCCCGATATCAGCCCTGTATCGGTGCGAAAGCACATCGATAAGTTCTTATCGATACGGAGGGTACTCCACATTACCATGTGGAGCGTCTGATGTCGCGACGCCATATTGGGGTCAAACCCAATATCTGGTGAAGTGGAAGGAATATCCACACTCACAGAATACGTGGGAGTCCGAGACTCCCCTACGGAAGGATTACCGAGACGTCGTTGACGCTTTCGATAGGGAGATTCCCGCTGCTGGTCGACGACCGAAGGATGAGAGAATCCCCTTCACTCCCAGTAGTTGGTAGTTCGCCGGAGACAGATGCGGCGATCGCACTGTTCTTTGGAACCATGGTAGGGGCAGGGGCGCTGGCATAGCGCGTGCAATAAGGGGCACGTATACCCCCATCACCTTGGCTCTTGAAAACACCAAGCGCAACGCCCTTTCCACCCGAACGTCACGGGAGGAATAGCTGTTGTGTAGCTGAGTATAGATACGGAGGATTTTCTCCTCTTCCGCCCAAGCGCGGAATTTCTGTTCTGCCTCTTCGGCATTTTCTCCTGGAAAGAGAACAATAAGAACCTCGTAGAGGTTCTCAACAGGGGCACCCTGTGCCTGCCTGCTGAGGCGCTCTCGGTATGAGACGCCAGTGAACTACTTCTGCGTGAGCAGTTCTTCACGAAGTTGTTTCCGGCATTCGTGTTGATACGGCTATTCAGCCGCAGGGCCAGGGGTATAGAAGTCTAAACCCTTCTTTACCTCATTTTTAGCCCAATTTCGAGGGTCACGAGGACCGTCAAAGTGATAGGACGCCCGTTGTGGGCGTTTAGAGGCGCGTAACGCTGCCTCTTGTGCCTATAAGGCAAGTTCGGCTTCTTGAGCTGCGTCCAGCTCATTGGTTATGATTGCCTTCGGCAATCCGGATGTATCATACGCAGTTGATAGTAGCTGCGCTCGAAGTAGCGCATTTTCCCCACGAGTGGGGAAAGTATTTGGCTGCCGACATCGCCGTTCGGCGTTGTCGGAGGGGTCGTCCTACGGGGAACTATCCCCAAGGACCTCGTCCTCTGAGTCATCATCCCCCGAGTAGAGGACTTCCTCCTCTTCCCGGGGAGAATCACCAACACCACTGAAGGTGTTCATTGTAGGCCAGAAGTTCTGGCAGTTGGAGTTCTCCAACTAAAAATCGGTTTTGCGTGGCAATAGTCTTGATGTGGGAGGATGTAACCGGGTTACATGTGGTTACATTAGTGTACGTAAGTACGCCACGGTTAAGGTCAGATATTGACCAGTCCGAAAGGTTCGGACTTATTGGTTCTTTTAACCAATCAGGGCAGGAGCCCTTTGTGAAGGCGTGGCAGTCTGCCACGTGTTAGTACACAGGTGGTGTACACTACATTTCAGCTAGGTACGACTTGAATAAGCTCTACTTAGTATTACATATAGTTTACATTAGTTTAATTAACTTAGGTTAATAACATATATTAAATTTAAATCAGTTTACAAAAATACTTAAGACTTCTAGGCGCGCGACCACACCCGGTCGCGCGCGCAATGAGTATTTTAGCCTAAGGGGGTTCTCCCTTACGCTAACTCCCTTTATAAGGGAATCCTTGTTACAAGGCCTTAGCGAAAGATAACTGTAAACCACCCCGGGAATCTTGGCCCCGAGCAAGAGAGTGATCTCTTGGTAAACCCTTATACAAGGGCGTATCGGCTAAGTAGCGTCGAACGCCGCTTAAAGGGAAGTCTTCCTCTGTGCGCTAGCCGAACCGTGCGTTTACGCACCGGCTACATGCAGTGGCACACAATGATGAGAAGCAGTGGCATAAAATGGATTAATCCAAGACTAGTAAATCGTTGATACGGCACAGAATAGTAAGAAGCTGTTTTTAAAGCATGATGAAGAGCTTCATCTGCCGTTAAGTATTGTGACGTATAAAGATGCCGATTTTGTAGCAGACGGAGGCGACAGGAAAAGCATCAGTGCTGTGCTCAGTTACTAAAATGGTATTGTCATAGGATGGATCAGTAAAGAGCGGAAATCCGTTGTATTGTCAGCTTCCAAAGCCGATTTTGTGGCAATAGCAGCAGTTGGCAACAAATGTATTGGGATTGCAAGAATTTTTGGTGAAATTGCATTGACAACGCATACACCCATGGTATTTCAAGCTGGAAACCAAGCTGTTATCAATCAATTGGAAAACGAAAGCAGTGCATTCAGCGCATTGCACATTAACGTCAAAATGAAGTTTTTGAAGGACCACGTGCATAAAGGAACTGTGAAGCTAATTCTCGTCGCAATCGAAGTTATGGTGATTGACGTTCTAACGAAGGCATTAAGTGCAACGAAAATTGTGGAATTGAGAAAGGAAATCGGTTTGATTTAAGCCTCAGTGTTTCCGAAAAAAAAGAGTGTTGAAAAGTTACGATGGATCGCAAAATCGAAGTTTTCAGAAGGACGGAGCCAAAGTAGTTTCAATTTTCATATATATATTTTGTGATTAGAGATTTGGGACAAGAATTTTAATTATATTAATACGCTTTACCTTTTCTATCTTTACGAAACATCTCTACCCCAGCGCCCTAAACCCAAAAGTTAATGAATTCAATTCACCCGGCGCCATATACTCACATATAGGGCTCTCCTCGCTACGCGCACCAGAAGACTCAAGTACTGGCTGATTTAGTGGAAACATTGGTTTAAACGCGCCCCTAACTCTTGTCAACTTCCCACATGTTGGTGTATAGACCATGGGCAGCGTGAATTCAGGAGCATTCGTGCCAAAATATGTACTACGCCTGATGCCTACTGTTGTAACGTTGAATTCTTAGGGGGACTGCTTGTTTTCTGCCCCATGTTTGCCTAGGATAGTCTGGACAACGCCTAATGTGTCCTCTTTTCACGACTACCTTTTTCTTTTGTTGTAAGTACTCCAACATGGCGGTGTTTATCGAATTTTCTTCTGCACGCAGCTATTTTTCTGCTGGTGTGTGTGTGGGTCTCACTGGACTATTGTCGACCAATGTACCGTCAGGTGGAGTTTTAGGGTCGGAGGTGATGGTGCCATCGCTATCCATTAGTTTGTCTGACGTTGCGAGTGCAATTGAATCGTTCACAGGATGATCAGTCTCTGTGGCATTGCCCCCACCAACCGATAAGATGTCCAAGTCAATCGCTCGGACATTCAAGGATGCACAAGATAACATCGAACTCGTCGTCAAGCTACACTTCAAAGGTGTGCGTACCTCGCGCTTTGTCATAGTCACGATTACACCTGTTGCTAACAGGATTGACAACATCATTCCTGTTGTTTTCACTACCACAAACTTAAACGGCGCTTAATGTTATGCTAGCACAAGTTGCTTGATGCGCCGGTATCAAATAATGCATTCATGTGTTGGAGTCCAGTACACCGAAGTGTCCGGAACTTGACCACCATCGCTCCCAGCCGACCAACTTACGGGGGGGGGTACCCCGCGAACCTTCGCCTGGGTGCCGAGTCCGATTTGTTTTCATCTATCTCACTTTGTATACCCATTGGTGTGGGTGGTTAAACACTCGGTGGACCGTAGCTCAGTAGAAACCTTGGCAGGTACCGATATGGGTGTACCTCTTCTGAGGTACTTGAACTAAAAACCAACGAAAAGATAATCCAATGCGTTCGATCTGCAAATGGAGCGGAAATCGTCACTACAAATGCTGGGAAAATCTGGGGCTTGACTGCACACGGCAGTGAGTAACTCAGCCAACAGAAACTTGGGGCTTGACTGCAGATCGCAGTGAGTAACCCAGCCAATACAAAAAGAGGAAAACGTTCCAAGCGTGTGGGGCTGGAGGGGTGAGTGAACGTAATGGGCGCTTCCCGCCGTGGGACTTCCGGTGGAGCTGTGTCCTGGCCGGGAATAAATGAGCAAGAGGGGACCGTGTTAGACCTCTGTTCCCAATGACTCCTGCGGAGCGGCGACTTATGCAACCCAATGTAATACGAACACTATATTTAATAACCAATTAAATACAATACGTAAAATACATGCAAAACCGTGTGCGTCACCTTAAATCTTCGTACGAAACACTCCGTCCTTTTAGCCAAACCCATCGATCCGCCTTGACAACTGGTACACTGGTACATGCTAGTCAAAAATTTTCAATAGCACTTCACCACATTCATGGTGAAATTGGTCCCATGCGGCTATTAAAGTCGAAGGCTACTACTGCTAAATGGATGCCCGTATATTAAAAAAAACTTTCATGCTACCTTGGAAGATAACATCCAGGAGACATTTCGGCTGATTCCGGAAGCGATACTGCCGTTTGTTCAGTCCCTTCATGTACACAACTACTTGACTAGCCACGTCCAGAGGTTCATTCAGATTATTTAAAAGCAAATAGTGTGATTTCTGTGAAAAAGCTTTTATGTCCAGATTAACCTGACGCAGATCCAAAAGTTAAGATCGACATTTGAAACCATTCTGAGGGTAAGTTATAACTCATTCTTAAAAACGCTTGTATCGTTTCAAACGAGGAAAGGTTATCCTGGTTGTGCCCGGCTGCCCATGCCTTGGCGCGACCGCCGAGACATATAAAGGCAAAGTGTAACTGTAACCTTGGTACACTTATATTTCGAGACTCTGTGCCTGTCTCTATTCGAGTAGTCATCACAGGAGATGTTCTCTATTCCCCGTGTACGGCCTTAAATATCTCGTCGTGCGAGGTTGCAGACACTTATGGCGCCAGGAAAGCGACCTATTTCATCCAAATCTGCTATTAATTCAAATTTCTCGTCCGGGCTTTTAGCCTCGAGCTTTTTTTCACTTCAAGGCATGTGCTCCTGATCAAAGCGCGGAATAGGTAAGAAACAAGTGTAATTTGTTTCTATGATATATTAAAAAAGTCAATTGCTATTTAATATACCATATTGTAGTCCTACACTACAACGTATGCGTTAGACAGGAAAGTAAAGAGTAATGTATTATAAGTGGTTTAGATTCAATTGCTATAACTTTAATTAAACGAATACAAAAAAACGTAATGGATGATATAATTATGAAATTAAATCCTTTCTGGCTTTGGTTAAGTGAACCAAATCAAATTACCAATCGATTATAAGAATTTAAAATCCATAAGTTCCCTTTTGGAAAAACCTAAATGTTCCAAATTAGAATAATTATATTTCAATTTAAGTATCATTGGTTGCTATGAATGGAGTCGAACATTTCACTTGAAAGCTAAAGCTATCGTGGTTTTGTCTCGAAAAAGCTGTTCTTGGAGTTTTGGGAGGGACAGTTTTTTCTGCATCCTCGAATATAGATTCACCACGAATAACGAGTTGTAATGTCAAATAATGTACCAAGCATCGCAGTTGTCGGAAGTTGACACGAGTTGGGGGCACGTGTTTAATTTCTTAATGGCAGTTCCGACCGTTAGTGCCTGACTGCCGTTGGGATGGAGATTTCTTAGAAAGAAGCGCGCCGTACCTGATCAGGGTAGGTGCGCACGAGGGCAGGATGCAATGCGTGTTAAAAGGTAAAAATATACTAACTATAAATGCGTACTTAAGAACCTAACCTAAAACTTAATATAAAGATAAAATTCCAAAGTAGCCAAAATGCATAAATGCAAAAATGACCAGAATGGTCACGCATCACTTCAAGTCTGTATGCAACCTAATGCCAGGCAGCATAAACCCATCACTTGATGATACTTCAACAGCAGTAACACCTGTTCGCTAACATACTGACAAAGACCCGGCGCACCACAATGTGCATAAGAACACGTCAAGTATAGCTCACTTCGTAGTTCGAAGTCCAGAAGGGCGACATTCACAACTACTCAAGGATATAAGCGTGCGTGAAGCTAAACGTTCGTGCTGAAACGCTTCTTTCGATGGTGCATGAAGACACAAAGCCAATATCCCACCTGTAAACGAAGGAATTGAAAAAGACCAGGCTACATGATAAATATCAGTAAGAGCAACAGGTACAAATAATGCTCTCTGTTAAGTGCAGCGACTGCCTTACATGCAATTATGGTGAAATTACGCCTCTGCATAAGATACGAAAACAAGTATATCAAATTAAATTTAGTATGTTAACTAGTTTTTATTCCAATCTAACATTCACTCTTATATTTTATTCTTTTTACGCAAGCTCTCTCGGAATACAACTTGTGTAGCGCTCTACTGGTGACATCAATACAGCTTCTTTTAGAGTGCAGATAGCTGTTAAGTGAATCGAATTAACGTGAAAAGGAAGGCAGAGTACTTACGAAAAATAGATACGTGCTTTCATAGGAGCATATACTACGTTAGATTTCTAAGACTAAGTCTAAGAGCAAAGTTCAGTAGGGTATGAGCCCAAATGAGAGCCATGACCCGGATGAAGGAAAGTGGTAGCAGTGCCAGAAAATGTGGAGTCAGATCAAGTGATGAAAGCGTTTTCATGCTTGAAATGGTCGCGAAACGGTGGAAAATTCGCGCGGTGTCAGGAATGACAAGGGAAGCTTTCTACTTTTTAAGTCGACCAAAGAATGAGCATTGCGTCTTGGACGAGAGACAAGAGGACAAGTGCTTTTACGTGAATGGAGGCAGAGAAGACATAGTTTAGTTTAGACAGATAAGTCATTACGGATCAGATATGTTCATGAGAAGCAGGATTGCCATCCCAGTGTACTGCAGAATGTTCAAGGTCAAGGGACAGCAGACACCAACCGTGGGGCAACAGCAAAGCCAAGGGGGATTAAGGGAATCAAGTTCCAAGTAATGTAACCTTAAGATACGTATCATGGCCTGGGTTAGACTTTGACCCGTGGATCCGGAAGTTTCTAAACCACATTAGCATCGCGGAAGCGGCGTGTGGTTTTCAATGGAGTGAAGAAGTGCAAGTGCCATTATCTCGGTGAGGCTGCAGAAATAAACTTACTGTGATAGAGATGGTGGTGTAAGACAGCAGCGTTGTGGGATATTATGGATAACATTGTCCCAACCATTGACACGAAAATTACGCATTGAAACTATCCAGGGGGCGGCAGGTCCGCATACGTATCTGGTCGGAACATTTTTGGATTTGTTGACAGAGTCTGTTGGCAGAAATACGAATTCTTTTTGCGTTAAGCAACGTGGTGTACAACGCGGATCCAGAGATGTGCAAGATTGTGATGTCAAAAAGGGACCATAAAAGACCAAACTATCTAAGAGGGGGTTTGCCAATTTGCGCCGGTTGTCGAATACAATCATAGAGGCGAGATTTTACTCATGGGGTTGTGCACGTGATGGAAAAAATGATGGATTAAAAGACCACGGGGCGTAGATGCTATTAATGAGGAACGGTCGGTTATTTTAGACAGAATTCCCGGAGAAAGGAGGCAAAATACGATTTTTCTCTCATTTTTACGGATAATTATGGAAACATCGAGAAGGCGAAATAGGTTCTCGATAGTGAAGCAAGTATATACTTAGGCAAATGACTTCAATTTCCTTGGAGACACCGATGATATGTCAGGAGTGTGTACTCAAGCTGATCCAGCTATAAAGGAATTGAAATTATGAAATCTATTTTGGCATGAGCGGAAAAAGAAACGGTTGATTAACGCGAGAGGTAGTTTTCATGAAGAACCTTTTACGCGAATACTGTCATATCGCATCATTGAGGAGAAAAGATGCAGATTAGCTTACCCCAAAGGCAGAGCAAGCCCTCGTGTTGAGTGAGACCGGCGAAGGGATAATGTGGTGGAGCGGTTTATCAAAATTTTTGAGGTTCGATCAGGCGTTCCCACAGTGACCGGACTAGTGACTAACGAAGGGGGCCCTCCGGTTGTCCTGTGACAGGCCTATGTCTTGCTCACCTTGTGTACGCGAAGGTTTGGGCGTGGGTCGCTCTTCAGGTGACTGAGACGTAGATCACTGCAATTCAGATGTAAGATTGAGAGAATTCGTGGTAGATCGACGAGTGTTGATCAGGTGCAAAAATCGTAGGTTGAGTTCACCAAGTGTGGATCGGCGAGATCGTAGATCGATATTCGAAGATCGATAATCGCAGATCGATCTTGTTGATCTTTTGTAGATCAGCGAGATTACGTGTAGCCGGTGCGTATACGCACGGTGCGACTAGCGCAAAGAGGAAGACTCTTCCTTAAAGCGGTAGCTACCGCTACTTAGCCGATACGCCCTTGTAAAGGGCTTAGTAGGAGAGTTCTCCTACTCGGGGCCAAGATTCCCGGGTTGGTTTACTACGTAGTCTTAACGGATGTATTCCCTTTACGGGATGTAAGTAAAGGGAGGGCTCCCTCTTACCTACGACACTCACTGCGCGCGCGACCGGTCGAGGTCGCACGTCCGCAAAATATAGTGAAATGTAAACTGAATATATTTAATATGTAATTAGCCTAATTTAATTTAAACTAATATAAACTATATGTAATACTAAGTAGAATATTCCTAATTCGTACCTAGCTAAAATGTAGTGTACACACCTGTGTACTGACACGTGGATGGCTGACACACCACCACACCAAGGGTCCTTTCCCTGATTGGTTAAAATAACCAAAGGTTCAGAACCTTTCAACCGGTCAATACTGACCTCAACCGTGGTGTACTCATGTACACCAACACTAAATGTAGCTCGAATGTAACCCTGTTACATCCTCCCCCATCAAGACTATTGCTTACGCAATAATCAAAATTTTGTTGGAGAACTCCAACGCCAGTACCTCTGGATGTCCACTGTACACTATTAGCGGTGCTATGGACGCAAACTATTCCGACAACTCGGAAGTGGATGCCCTTGGGGAGCTCTCCCCAACGGCTGACCATGCTGATAGCGCCGAACGGCGCTATCAGTCATCCAACCCATTACCCACACGTGGGGAAAACGCACTAACTCGTGCGCCACCGATACCCGCTAGGGGTGATACCTCCAGGTTGCCACAGGCAACCACCACCAATGAACCGTCCTTGGTTCAAGAGGCCCGACGTGCCGGACGGGCACGGAAGGGACCTCGAGACCCTCAAAAGAGGGCTAAGAACGCGGTCAAGAGGGGTTTAGCCTCCTATACCCCTGTTCCAGCGGCTATACTGCCGCGTGAAATTGCGCATCGGAACCAACTCCGGGCCCGACTATTAACGCCCAAACATTATTCCGTTAAGTCCTACCGGACGCGCCTCGGGAAGCAGGCACGCGGTGTCCTCGTGGGTATTATCCACGATATTCCCATTGTTCTCCTGAGGGACGAAACCGTCGAAGACGCAGAACAGGCGTTCCGCTCCTGGGCGGAAGGGGAGAAACGCCTCCCCAGTTTTGATGCGCTGTACAACAGCTTTTCCGAACACGACGTTCGGGTCGAGAGGACGCTACGCTTGGACTATGCTCAGGCCAAAGCGCAAGGGCAATTACCTGCCTCCTATTATACGCGCTCTGCTCTCGATGTGGTGCCGGATAGCAATGCAAGCACAGCATCTGCCTCCGGCGAACTCCCAGCTACTGGGAGTGAAGGGGCTTCTTCAGCCCCTTTGATCGTTTACTCTCAGTGGGATTCTCCCGCTCAAAAGCGTCAACGACGTCACGGCAATCCTGCCGCAGGGGAGTATCGTACTCCCACGAGCTCGAAAAAATGTGGATACCCTTTCCACTTCACCAGGTACTGGGTCTCACCCCGGTGATGGCGTTGTGCCATTAGGCGTTCCACATGTTAATGTGGAATACCCTCCGTATCGAGCACTGGATGAGGGGGTCGCGCTATTGCGGCGTGACTTCCACGAGCGCTGTGATCGGCACAGCCGTCGCATCCAAGATGATCAGGAGGGACTCCGCAACGAAGGGAGTGCGAATGAACGAATCGAGGGGCGGCTTGCCTCTCTCGAGTCTCTCGTTGCTGAGCTTCAGGGTCGTATTTAAACCTTGTCGGAGATGTTCCGACCTTTCGCGCCTTTCGGCTATACGGCTTCTCACCCTCCTCCGAGAGGGGACCCGCCTCAGGGTTCTGGTGTGGCTTAAGCATACCTACATATAATGTTTGATGCGTACGCATCGCCTTCGGGATGTCGAAGGTATACGATAAGCCCTTTCGGGCTAGTACCTTAAAGGTGCCCACAAACCTGGGGCGCAGTTTATTCCTCAACACGTTGGAAACTGCATGTGTAGGAAGATTTTTAGCGTTTAATAAAACACTTTCTCCTACTTTGTATACTTTTTTGTTACGCCGCCCCTTGCGGTCAGCTTGCTCCTTATGCTTGTCTTGGCTTTCCGCCATGGCATCGCAGACGTGTCGTAAGACACTAAGGCGCATCGATAAAAACTTATCGATGTGATTTCGCACAGATACAGGGCTGACATCGGGGAAACCTCCCCACTCAATCCCTGGGCCACAAACACGTGGCGTCAACGGAACCCTCGGATTCACTAATCCGTTCACGTAAAAAGGGGTAAACCCCGTAGATGCATGGAACGAATTGTTTATAGCAAATTCGACCATCGGAAGCATCTCACTCCAACTCTTTGGAGAATCCGGACATAAACTCCGGAGAATGTCCTCAACAACGCGATTAACGCGTTTCTTTTGTCCGTCCTTCTGCGGATGATATGCAGTGGACATGAGGAGCTTGGTGCCAAGCACCCAAAACAACGCCCCCCAAAACTGTCCCGTAAAACGGGGATCCCGATCCGATACAACGGAATCGGGTAGACCATGCTGTCGAAAGACACGGTCTAGGAACACTTTTGCTGTTCTTTGTCCATCTATGGACTCTGGCACCACCGCCAGGTGAGCCATCTTACTCAAACGGTCTACAAAGACCAAAATTCCGGTGTTACCGGCCTTATCTTTCGGAAAACCGAAGATTAAATCCATACTAATGGATTTACAACATTCGGTTGGAACGGGCAAGCTATCCAAAGGCGCTGCTGAATCTGCAGAGGTTTTGACCCTCTGACACGTCTCACAGGTGCGAATATACTCACCGACCCACTTATACATATTGAGCCACCAATACAAAGCGCTTAAAGCGCTGTAGGTCTTAACCCGACCTAAATGACCCCCGGTAGGGGCGTCATGTGCCTTAAAGAGGACTCTATACTTCAGTTCCTCATCATGAGGAACTACCACCCGCGGAGTGTCCTCCGCGCTCGTGCTATAATATAGCAAACCGTCACAGTACCTGTAACGGTGTAACCGATCTCTAATTAGACTTGACAGGGTAGGCTCAGACGAGCCAAATCCCTTTCCACCCAAAGCGCTGATAAGCGCTGTACACTGTGGGTCTTTCTCATACGCCTGACGTATGAGATCCACCACAGACGTGGTGATGAATGTCGCGTGACTGAGCTCATAGTAGAGACGACGCGACTTCGTCACTTCCATAAGGACGCGTGGTCAGTATAAACCACGAATGGCTTTGAGCCGAGCAGGTGAACCCTGAACTTGACTAGGGCATACTTCATAGAAAGTAGCTCCTTATCATGAACGGGTAATTCCGTTCTGCAGCTTTAAGCTGCCTCGACTCAAACGCAATCACGCGTTCTCGTCCCGCATCGTCTGCTTGTAACAAAGCACATCCGATTGCGAAATCGGAGGCGTCGCAGACGACACTAAATGGTTTCCCAGAATCTGGGAGAGCAAGAACGGGATCTTTTAACAAGCTCCCCTTTACCGCTTCGAAAGCGTTCTGGTGTTTGGTTTCCCAACACCAATCCACGTCCTTCTTAAGAAGGTAGGTTAATGGCTTCGCAATTTCAGCGTAGTTCTCCCTGTACTTGTGGATATAGTTGTCTAATCCAAGCCATTTCCGTAAATCTCTAAGATTTACAGGCGAAGGCCACTCCACAATGGCTTTCACCTTCGCGGGATCCGCCCGCACTCCATCCTTACCGATGAAGCATCCGAGGAAAGGAATTTCCTCAGCACCAAATATACATTTGGATGCGTTCGAATATAACTTATGCTCTCGCATACATTCGAGCACAGCTCGAAGGTGTATAAGGTGCGTCTTAACATCAGACGAGTAGACTTCCGCACGACTATGGACTAATATATCGTCGAAGTACGTCTGAGCGTACTTTCTATGAAGGCGGGAGAGTTGAGTCACCAAGAGATTGAAAGTTGCTGGTGCATTTGGAAGCCCTTGTGGAATAACAAGCCACACCCACAGCATGCCACTAGGCGTGCTAACCGCTGTCAGCGGAATATCGTACGCTCGCATGAGCACCTGATAATACCCGTCCACCAGATCTAAGGCACTGTACACAGTACCGCCCGCCATATTGTTCTGGAGGACATCCTTCCGAGGAACCGGAGTTTGCATGGGCACAGTAGCTGCATTCAGCTTGTTTTACGCATGCACAATGCGCCACTTTCCGTTCGGTTTACGAACACAAAAGGTGGGAGATGAGTGAGGAGACTTGCTCTCCCGTACCATCCTTGCATCTTCTTTCCCCTTGAAGAATGCGTCGATGACGTCGCATTGCTCCTTGGGGAGAGTCCACTGCCTAGTGACGCAGTATTTGGTTCCATGAACCAAGTCAATTTCATGTCGGACTCCCCGATCCGGTGGTAACCCCATCGGTGGGTTGTCACTAATGACATCTCCGAATTCCTTTAATAAGAAATGGTAAGGGTCCTCAGGATTTGCAAGGATCTTGAGGCCGCTTCGGGAATTCAATGCCTGTTTGGTTTTCACCAAAACTGACTCGTCCATCGTGGATGAGGCGTTCAACTCCTCTTCCGGACACAACACGACGACCTCGTCGATTTCATCTGCTTTCAAAGCAGTCTCAAACTCGTTGAAGGACATCTCCTCCAACGACAACAGTTCGCCTACCCCAGGCAAACGTTCCAGGCTTACGCCTTCTGTGACAATACCTGTCACACAATTCAGCATCCGATAGGACTACTGACTCATGGCCTCGGGACTCATCCCGAGATCCAGATGGGGGGAGTCAATTGCCCCATCTATTGGAAGCGCAACGCGCCTATCCACAGAGGTCTCTACCTCTACCACCGGTGACTCGCCGGTCTCACCTAATAAGGCGTGGTCGGAATCAATTTCGACGTGCGAAAGAGACGAACTACGGCTCTCTTTGCTTAGAAGCGCCTCGCGCTTAACCACAGGGGTCTCTAACCCTACCACTGAAGTCGCAACTTGTTCGCCGAACACGGCGTGGTTGGAATCAGTTCCGACCTGCAGAAGAGACGAACTTTGGGTCTCTTCCCTAAGCGCCTCGCGCTTAACCTCAGAGGAATCCACCTCTATCACTGGCGACTCACCAGTCTCGCCTATCTCGACGCGGGGATTAACCGCCGCCGAATACACCTCGTTAAGGAACTCTTCCTTGACGCCATTGGGAATGATCATTTCAGACATCCCAATCTCAGGAATCTCACGCCAGAATCGCTTTTGCGATCGAGCAAAGGTGGGTTCATGACTCGCCAATGCTTCACCCGATCGCGGGTGCGTTGAGCCAATGGATTTAGACTTCCAGTCTATCCATGGCTCGTGGAGTTCCAGCCACTTCATGCCCAGAATGAGGTCATACCTCGAGTCCAAATCCAGGACTAGGCAACGTTCTAAGCTGGCGAAGTCTGCAAACTTCAGCTTAAGGTCAATCGAGACCTTGGGTACAGAAACCGGTACTCCCGTCGCAAGACGGACCGTGACAACGTCACGAGAACGAGCCTCTAGGTCCTCGGCATACAGTCGACTCTTCTCAACAGAAGCCCGTCTGACATAATTGTCAGACGCTCCAGAGTCTATCAAGACTCTCCAAGGCTTATCAAAGCCTTTCACTTCCGCAAGGACTACCGGCAAACCTGGCTGGTACACCAACTCCGTGCTAGAAAGCACCGCTTCCCTCGGGGCTTTGTGCTGTCGTCCCCTACCCTGGGGCTTAACAGCACTGAGGGGTCCCCCAGTAGGGAGCCCCGCACCTACTGAGAGCCGTCGTTTCCCGACGGCTTGTACAAGGGCTTTTCCCCCACCCTTGGTCCCTTGTAGCGAGTGTCTCGCTGGGGATTTTTCGGACATCTATTCCTCAGATGATCCATGCTCCCACACAGAAAGCATCTCAGCGGACCATGCCGATGCAACATAGCTAAGAGCTCTGCCTCGAAGCTCTGTGAAAAAGAGTCAGAGTGACTCTTAGCGGGAGGTTTCTCCTCCGCTTCGACATGACTCAGGTCCATGGGTTCGGGACCCACCTTAGAGGAACGGAAGTTCTTCTCGGAGTTAAGCGCCATCTTAAACGCCTCCTCCAGGGATTGGGGTCGGCATCGGAACAATTCCGAACGTTCTGGCCCTTCTCTCAGGACTCTCATGAAGACGGGGATGGACACATCGTCCGAATACGCTTTCGCGTACATCCCTGCCAACAGAGTGTTAAGCTCCTGGTTATAAATATTCAGGTCCTTAGTGCCTTGACGGCACCTCAGGAACGCCAGTTGATTATGGAAAACCAGATCAGGCGTTGCGTACATGTCCATGAGCTTCTGCTTAAGGACCTTCCATGTTGGGAACACGTCCTTGACTGACTCCGAACACGTAAACGCCCATGTACGGGCTTTTCCCGTAAGATTGGTCAATGCAAGTCCCACTTGAAAGTGATCAGCGGTCATATTCGCTGTGGCGAAGGCCTTTTCGACCTCTCGCAACCAAACGTAAAGGTTGTCACCCTTCTCTCCGGTGATCCCCTTTATCTTAAACGATAATGGGGGTCGCACCCCCGTGGAACTACCTCCACTACAACTCGACTCATGAGCGATGAGGGCATTTACCCTTGCCTTTACGGCCTCAAGGCCCTGCTCCACTAAGAGCTTCATGCCTTCTTCCCCCGTTAAGGGTAACAGCCTTTTAAAGGCTTCCTGCTGGACGAGGGTCAAACTATCCCAATCGTCCTGATTCATCCTTTGCAGAGGATGCCTAGTCTACCGACACAGGTGTTGGATTGACTACAAGTGCTACCAGATGTAGCCCGTGCGTATACGCACGGTGCGACTAGCGCACAGAGGAAGACTCTTCCTTAAAGCGGTAGCTACCGCTACTTAGCCGATACGCCCTTGTAAAGGGCTTAGTAGGAGAGTTCTCCTACTCGGGGCCAAGATTCCCGGGTTGGTTTCTACGTAGCCTTAACGGCTGTATTCCCTTTACGGGATGTAAGTAAAGGGAGGGCTCCCTCTTACCTACGACATTCACTGCGCGCGCGACCGGTCGAAGTCGCACGTCCGCAAAATAGAGTGAAATGTAAACTGAATATATTTAATATGTAATTAGCCTAAATTAATTTAAACTAATATAAACTATATGTAATACTAACTAGAATATTCCTAATTCGTACCTAGCTAAAATGTAGTGTACACACCTGTGTACTGACACGTGGATGGCTGACACACCACCACACCAAGGGCCCCTTCCCTGATTGGTTAAAATAACCAAAGGTTCAGAACCTTTCAAACCGGTCAATACTGACCTCAACCGTGGTGTACTCATGTACACCAACACTAAATGTGACTCGAATGTAACCCCGTTACATTACGTGTCTCGGATAGCAGATCGATGATCGATGATAAGGGTATATGATCGCAGATCACCGTTGATATTGTGCAGATCGGCGAGATTACGTGTCTCGGATCGCAGATCGATAGTCGCAGGTCGATGATCGATTATCGCAGATCACCGATCGATCTTGTTGTTCTTGTACGAATTGTCGAGATTGCGGGTCTTTGATCGCAGATCGCAGATCGATGATTGCATATCGACGGTGTCGATCTAGTGGTGATCAGCGAAGGGGTACTTGATCACGTGGTGGAAGTCTTCACCACTTGATCGCCGATCCTCTTAAGCCTAGATCGCTATGGAAATACCCAATATACTATTTATTCCTAGCCTAAACTTAGGAGAAGGGGGTCGATCTGCACTTTCTTTGTGAAGATCGACGGATTTCACAAAAATCTATCTAGAGTTCCCAAGGGGAGCTTAAAGCAGCCGAACTTCTAGGATATAGATGCAAACCAATGGGGGAAGAGGTGAGAACACTAGGCTCAATCACTTTCCCAATAACCTTTCCAAACGAAGCCGCTGACACAGCGGTTGGAGTTGAGGGTGAGTTCTGAAGAACCTTACGTCTGATGGTGGGCCAAAAAGTGCACTACGTGCTCCCGCCCGGGACTTGTAAGGGTGCGTATGCAATAGACAGGGAGGCGCGAGGAGATCACGCCTCCCTCTCGGTGATCTTAGTGATCGGACTCAAAAGGAGAACTTTATTATTATTTATATCCTAAATCCACAAATTACCTAATATTAACCAATCAGAGCTACCCATCCTGATATGCTCCATCGACCAGTCAACCTGATATCTCAGTCGTCCTTCGCTTACCGTTAGGTACCTGTACCAGTCGTCGCATCTGATCCGGATGGACCGTCCATGTTCACCACAGTTGCCCCCCAAAATCTACGGTACACCACAGTTGGCCACAAAATCTACGGTACGCTTCCCCATAGCCGCCCCTGATCCTCGTACCAGCCGTACAGTGGTTGGGGCGGCGGTCGATCATGCCGTTGTTACCCATTGATCATGGCATCGTCGATCCTGCCGTTAGCCATCACCCATCAATCATGACGTCATCGATCATTTTATTTCCACCCAAGGATAAGCCCTTTCTCCCATCGACCGGGTCACTTTCGATCACGTCGTTACCACTCTGCGAGAAGGTCCCCGTCGATCTGGTTGTCGAGATCATACAGTTCCAAATTTTCAACAGGCTGATCATGCAGTCCATCACAGATGGTAACTCCTCCTTCGATAGGTCCAAGGCCGATGAGCTGATCGCTGCGATCAATCACGCATGCACACAGCAAGAGGCGCTCCTCACGCGAGATGAGGAGGTCGTCGTGTTTACTGACTCGCTATCGGTGCTCGAAGACTCCGTCACGATGCTTAGGAAGTCACGCGCACGCGCTGTCCGGAGAGCTGCTGATCTCGAGGAGCAGATTAAACGGTTACAAGAACAGGTTGCGCCCTTTTGCGATCATGTCCGTGCGACGGCACAGATCTACAATCCAGACTAAATGTCGCCGAGGCAACCGTATCGGACCAACGTTCCCAGATCCTCGATCTGGAGGGTGGTCGTGATCGCGCTCGTTATCTGCTATCGGTCAAGGAGGAGACCATCGCTGATCAAACGCAGGAAATATCGAGCCTTGAGGCGCCCCCAGATCAAACGATGCTTGTTCAACTCCGACGACGCTTGGACACGCTGCAAAAGGGGCATGATCAGGCCATCTCCGAGAACCAGTGCCTGATCGCGCGGGTAATCAAGCTTACCTCCAAAGCCGAAAAACGTAAGAGCCAACGTTATTGCATCCGGGCGGAGAATGAAACCAATCTTTTGAGGATAGAGGAATTCGTCGCTACCCTAGACCAGGTCGATGAGCTACGTGATTGCCTCGATGGGAAGTCAGCCAGCAAGGTCGAGCTGGAGAATCTACGTGCCCAGAATTCCAAGTTGCAGACGGAACTTTCGACTGCACGGCGCCGCCTCAGTAACATATCCGCAGATCGTGGCGCACTGCGCGACGAGTTGCGACGTTCTCAAGACCAGACTACGCAATTACGTTCGTACTGCTCGCACGTCCAATCCGTATTGGCTGGTGCAGCGTTGTAGATGCAAATTGCCCCTGTTGCCGGTACTTCTTGTGCAGATTCTGGTCAATCTGCAAGCTCGTTTGCTGATCTTCAGGGTGATTCACCACAGAATTCCTTAATTCGGCCTGCCTATCCGCTCAAGAGACGTTCTCAGCGCTCACGATCTACACCTCGGTCCAAGCGGTAACGTCAACTTCCTCCTATTTCTGAGGAGAAGTCGGATGATGATCGTCTGCTTAGTCCCGATCAGCCGGATGACGGTCAAGGCGCTTCTTCTGCATCGCTCAGCACTCAAATTTTATCCAGCCCCACGATCAGCGAGCTCGAGAGTGATGGCTCGCTCGACCAAGACTCTGCTGGGTTCCTCTTCCTCGCACGGGCTCATACAAGTCGCTGATCTTGGTGCCTAATGGTGCACAAGATGTGGACATCTTGCCGTGGATTTCCCGTATCAACTTGACGGCTTCGATCCAGGAAAAAGCTCAGTAAATGTGGTATTTGACTACTTGAAGCGCCCAGTGGGATGGTTGTTTCCAACTGACATCGTGGCCCTTTCGACTGATAGGTGATGTAATCACATGATCACCCAGTTGGAAGTGGAGCTGCTATACGCGCGACGCCCCTGGTAGTCCTTCAAGTGTATGATGTCACCCATCTTTTTCCGCTCAGTCTTCTGGTTTCCTGTTTTCGAAGCGAGGTACCAGACGTTCCTGGACCACCATGCGCAAGCGATCTGGAAGACGACTCATTATCTCCCAATATATCGAAGCCTCAGGGAGCGCGACGCCTTCTTTCGTGAGTATTACGGGGGTCGACGTCAGCGCAGGAGTCGTGCCGGAGCGTTATGGAAGAGGCGGTTGGCGCTCGTGTTTCATGGCATGATCGACGGTGTATGTGATCTCGACATTTTCTTGGTCCCGTCGATCTTGCACTGCGCCCGTAACCGACCCTTGAAGTATGCTCCATCTGATGATGGTTCTTGGTACCCGGGGTATTTATCGGACCCACCACCTCGGACCTTACAGGATGCGCTGCGTGAAGTCGACGCCGAGGAACCTTGGCGAATCCAGTATCGCCTTTCTCCTGATGATCATCCCGGTCGGAACATCCCCCGCCTTTGCCGTAAGTTTTATGGACCAGGCTAGCTAGTTTATCACTTCTTCCTCAATCAATAAACATTCTTGATCATACCAATTCCAATTGTTGCTTCGTCATTTTCCATGCATATACATAAATTGATCTTCCATCGGCTCATCTGCCGTTTTCCATCACCATATCTCGCAATATCCGTCGTAAATTTACCACTTCAAGTCAATCGTCACTTCTCCATTAATCGTGAGTTCATCAGTCGATCTTCTCCAGTCGAGGGTTCGTCAGTCATAATTTCATAGTCAATTCGTCGATAATGCGCTAGTTGGACTCTTCGTTAACTTTCATCACGTCGAACTGATGTCTGTTAATCATCTTTCTTCGAAATCCTTGATCAGAGCATCACAATTTAGATCTGCCTCGTCTACCCATGATGGCTCATCGTACCCCTTCCAGTAAACTTGATATTCGCGTAACGTTCTGCCGTATCTAGTCTTTCGACCAGATCGTACATCGGTGATACGATCAACTTCAAATTCGTCCGGCTCTAGGGTCCTTTCCTAGCTGTCTTCGGGTAGTAACACTTCATCGAAATCGAAACGATCTTCTACCCCAGCTGCTAGCACAGTAGTAGGTCGACCTGGAAATTCTTTGACCAATTTTAAGTTGGATAGGTGAACCACTGGGAATATGCGATATCGGTGCCGTCTGTAATCAATCTTGCAGCATTATCACCGATCACCTCATCGACTCTAAAAGGTCCATGCCACATATGCGCCAGTTTCTTCGAGAACCCTTCTTTCACCTGATCTAAGTATAACCAAACCCTCGGTCCGGCCTCGATGTGCGGTGTCACTTGATCATTATGCTCTTCATCTCGATCAGCCATAGCTTGGTGCAATCGAGCAATCACTTGATCACGGGCGTAACGGAAGTCTTTCTGCTGCTTATATCTCCACCGACGAGCATCACGATCATTACGCCGAATTCCACCAAGTTGCAACGTTGACTCCAACGATGATCGCGGATCCCACCCATATGCCAAGTAAAATGGTGTATTCCACGGATCCGATCAGGAGTTGAATTTAGTGCAAATACCAATCGTTCTGCATACGAGCTCCAATCCTTCTGACCGACGTCTGATACATACATCTTGATCGCTCGTGCGATTGTTTGCACCATTCTTTCTGCCTTGCCGTTCGCTTGTGGAAGGTACGCCATATTAGCACTCTGTCGTTGTCCCACGATCTTATTGAACGCGCGAAACACTTCGAACATAAAAACGGGCTCTCGATCATGCCCGATCACCTCACTAGCTCCAAATCGACAAAATACTAACTCTTCGTAATTTTCGGCGACTTTCTGTGCTGTAAGAGATGATCCAGCTTTCGCGATCACCATACCCGTGAACAGATCAGTCCAGACCAACAGTTCCGTACTCCCATCAGTTGATCGGGGCAACGAAGGGATATGATCCATGGCTATCACTTGAAATGGGTACGTAGCTTTAATATTTCCCGGCGACATACCCTTGATCGTAGGCTGGCCCTTCCCCGTCTCACAATCTACGCATTGCCCAACAAATCGTTGCACGCTGCAAAATAAACGACGCCAATGAAAATGTCGTCTGATCCGCTGATATGTACGCCCTATACCCTGGTGTCGTCCTTCCAAACTCACATGATAATGGTGGAGGACATCCACATGTAGGGTCTCAGGTAAGACCAGCTTGATCAAAGAGTGTCTATCATCTCGATCATCTTGATCACAGTTAGTTTTTATTTAGCCATATTTACACAGTAGATTAACAACCCTTGATCAACGACATCATAGTTGTCGGCGATTTCCGCACAGTCTTTCACCTCGTCTGCGCTCAATTGTGAAACGTTACCATGCAAGTAACACCGCAAATCACAAATCCACTTCTCTTCGGCTTGCGCCTTTTTAGAACGTTCCGCCCTTATCCCTTCTATGGATACTTCGGACCACGTTGACGGCCTCGTCTGACGCAGGTTACGTGATCGCGTTATCACAGTATTTGCAGGACAGTGGGATCTTCCTTCCAAGTAGTCACTTCAGACAATCTGTTGAGATCAACCATTTCTTCCAGCTGGAGTTCATCAACAATCTCACATCGTGTTCCATCCCGCATGGCCGTACAGGTGATGTTATCGGCACTCTTGTTCTACTCCCTTTTAACGGGCAGCAGATCATGATCAGGCCATTCCCAAAGGATCTTAAAGCACGTTGCTACAATACCTGCAGTCGCGGTGCTTTGCACTATATTTCGCCACGCATTTGCCTGATCACCAAATTTGAGTCTCCACACACGATCACCCTTACTTTGGGATATAGCGACAGTAGATCCAAGCTTAGAAGCAATCCATGTTACTCTGCTTCATTCACCGTGATGTTAGGTGCATGATCAGCAACCGCGATCATGATCTTCCACTCCGGCAATTTCCACACAATAGCACCAAACGCACCAACACATCGCTTAACACTTGCAGATCTATCGAGCTGATCACGTATATATCTTCGCCTTCCTCAAACGTGGAAGTTGGCACTTCAATCATCTGCCGAGGTTGCTTTTTCGGTGCGATCGCAATCAGGGCTTCATCAGTTTCGGTGCGAGGGGTGATACTTGCGGCTAATGCCCCTAGTACCTCCTCTTCTCCATGTACACATTGCTTGATCTCCAAGTCCCATTGCGACAAGATCGCAGCCCACTTCCCCAATCGTCCGTCTAGCCCGTTGGATGTTAGCAACCACTTCAACGTAGATCGACGTGACAGGACAGTAATCGCCTTTACGACCAGCATCGTAAAATAGACGTCCAGAATTTGCAGAAGAGCCAAAACTTCATTCTTGACGGGGCTGTAATTCATCTGACCGCTCTTCAGTGTCCGGATCACAAATGCGACGGAGCAATATACTTGATCATGCTCTTGAACTAAAGCGGCAAACACTGCCCACTTGCTAGCATAAACCACGATCACCGGTGTCTTGGCCCGGTCGAAATGGCGTAGGGTTGGGCGGACGCGATCTTCGCCTTCAACATACTGAATGCCACTTTCGCCCTGATCAATCGCTGATCTTTGCGATCCGGACTCTCGTTGATCGATGATCGACACTTTAATTCTTGATAGTCCGTTTCTTGTAACTCGTAGAGTACAGCAGCATATATCGCGAAGTATTCAATAAATCTGCGATAGTAATTCAGACTCCCCAAAAACGATTGCATAGCACGCAAAGTACCAGGAAAAGGCAAATCGATCAGATCATCCGAATTCTTCGGATTTGTTTCCAAACCGCGGCTAGAGACGTGATTTCCTAAATAAGGAACTTCACTCCGCCCCCAGTACGATTTAGCCACGCTGATCGACAAGTTCCACGGATCACACTTTTCCAATAGATTTCGCACTTTATCACAAAAGGTCGTCCATGTAGGTGCAGGGATCAAAATACCATCGATATACGATCGTCGTTGCAACACAGACGGGCCTTGCGCTTAATGGGGTTCTCCCGCAGTAAATACATCAGTTGACTAATCGGCACCGTCCTTAACCTTGAGATACCCATACAATGCATTATCGATCAACCGCTGGTAGATCTGCGGAGCATTCTTTAGTCCAAAGGGCATCCGATTCCATTCAAAAAATCCAGACGGGGTAACAAAAGCCGAAATCTGATGTGCTCGATCGGTCATAGACACGACCCAAAAACGACTTTCATATCCAATGAGCAAAACCACAACGCTTTATCCAAATATTCGAGCAAATCAGAGATCAGAGGTATTTGGTACACAATCAAGCGCGTGAGTTGATTCACTACGCGATAATCGATACAAAATCGAATATCAACCCACTTCTTTTTCACGATGATCACTATAGGTGATTCCCAGGTTGAAGTAAATGGCTGGATGATCTTTGTTTTCAATATTCCCTTGATCAAGGCTGATAACTTCTCGCGAAATTGTGGAGAAACCTTCCGACACTTTTGAGCGATCGGCGCGTATTGCCTACGTCAATGGCACAAACAACTTCACGAGCAGCAGGAGGCAGCGCGTTCCCTTTCCCGATCAACAGATGTTTCTTCGCCCAAATTATATCTCGAAGCTGATCAATTTCCTCTGCTGTGTTGATCAATGGATCACCGACTTGCAGATCGTCCTTGGTCTTTTCCTCGGTACTTGCTGATACCTCAGGCATCGTAGCAAGCTGTTTCTACAGCTATTTCACCAACAAATCTCCACCTTCATGGTATCATACTTGATCGTCGGTAGGAATCACACCAAATTCACTATGATCAGCTGAGACGGGGTGATCACGCATATCTTGATCAGGATCATCTCTTGTAACAGGTTGTTCAACTTTGTGATCCAGGGTCGGACCTTTCCCACTCGGCTCTGATAGCAATTCTCTTGCACTTCTTGCACCTTCTGCGATCTTCCGGTTACTTATGCCACAGATGCCGTGATCGAGTCCGTAGGTCTTACCAAAATTCCCCGAGGAATACGATACTCCCTTTTCTCGACCAAAGGACCTTGATCGGCACTTTCTTGATCTTCATGCGTAGAATCGGTAGAAGCTTGATACGCTAGATTTTTTCTCTCCTTATAACGATTATACCCCACAGAAATAAATCCAGGGAGACGGGGCACATCATCCTGATTCATCCAGATACCTAAAATCGTATCGTCTTGTAGGATGATCGGATGATCAGCAGCGTTCGTAATACGCAAATACCGTAAATTACCCACGCCCCTAGTCACAGTGGGGACCCAATCTTTTCCGCGAGTAATCCATAACTTCCGCGATCGTTGATCACGAATCCGAACCTCAGCAGGTTGAACTACTGTGATCTTCTCATACTGATCAAGTTTCATAAAATTTCCACTTGAACCGTACAACTGCCGACGCCCTTCTAGTGGGATGATCACTTCATCAGGCAAACTTAGTGCGCCGTGTGCAACTTCCAATCTAACACCAGCGGCGATCATAAAATCCATACCCATTATAACATCTTGACCAACGAGCTTTCCCACCCATGCATGAAAATAATAAACCAAAGAACCCGATAACGTCACCTTGATCTTAGTGCGCCCTTCTGTTAGGTATGCACTTTATCCGATAACAACACATTCTTGTGTTTAGCTCGTTTCGATTTGACAACCAACCTTACGAGCAAAGGTTGAGTCGATGATCTACACTTCGGCACCATAACCAAGTAGCAACGTGGCACGTTCGTTATTGATTTTTCCGCTATCCTTGGCTTGTTTAAACCATTTCTTGGGCGAGTGGTACTTCCAATATCCACATGATTCACCCCGAAGTAGACCAACTTCCATGATCACCGGGGATCGAGAAAACACATCAATACGGGAATTAGCCAAACGTGGTAAATCAGACTGATCACAGTTTTCATTATTCTTCCCTTCTGCTCGATCAGCCTTCTTCTTATACACATATGCAAAAATACACAGAATAGAACGCTCGTCTCGTACCAGATTCCAACCTGGCGAGCGTCCTAGTTTAACATGTCTTCAGCTTCCTTGGGCAACATTCCGGCATGATTGGTGGGGCTGTACCACTGGGGAATGCGTTTGTAGAATTCCTCCATAGGGCACTTTCCCGCATCATGAATTTCACCGCACGCTCGGAAGACATACAAGCAGGGATCAGTGGGGTGTCCCTTCTTGCCACAATTCAGACATGTCAGGCGCTTCCAACAACGTAAATTGTCATGCTTGATCGATCCACAAAGACTGCACTTCTTCGTCGCCCCTTGAACAACTGCACTTGATTCACTTCGTTTACCAGATCGAGGCTCACTAGGTTGATCGTACGTCATTGGTTGATCGCGCATTGCATCAATCATGTAACGACGCTGATCACCATCACTTCTACTGTCATCTGAACTTGATCATTCGCTCCCAGACACCATCTTGATCGCGCGCACTGCTTTAGGCTTCCGCGATGGGGGAGATGATAGAGAATCGCCAAATTCTGACGGAATCGGCTAGTGCCTAACGCCGCCTGAGGCTGGTACGACTTATTGAGCGCACAATCCCGCATAGTCTCTTCCAAATCCGTAGCATTATCCAAACGCAGAAGTGTCAGTTGATCAGCGAGTTAGCGATTTGTCAACGTGTCGAGAAAATTCTGCACATGTTCGCGAAAGATCGTAGACTGAACTTCTTTGATCCACAACTTGGCGCGGATTCCTGTAACATTCAACCGGTGAAGATACTCGATAGGAGTTTCATCAGATCGCTGCTTCGTGTAGTAATACTGGCGAGATGCTCATTGACCACTTCCACAGTACTGAGTTTCGAACTCTTCGACAAGACTTTTCCAGCTTCCACGAGTCCTCGATAGCTCAGCTGGCGATACCAAGCGCGCCGGTACTTTGAGCAGATCACCCACAATCAAACACTTCTCATGATCAGACGCTTGATCACGCATAAATTCTGACTTAATACGACTAATCCAATTCCACGCTTGATCTTCATCAACTTCTTTCCCTGAGAATTCATTCAGATCACTGATCGCGGACATCCGGATCCTGAGAATCGGCTGTTGATCAGGCACTCCAGTGTACGCTGACGCAACCGTGGCTTGTCGAGGCAGAGTTATCGGCTCATCTAGGTCGATATAATCACGCTGGGATTGTTGATCATGGAACGAATACACAGATTCCATGTCAATATCCTTAACCGTCGCCGATCTTCCTGGCTTTTACTGACGATCACGGAGCGAATGCACGGATTCCATGTCAACATCCTTAACCGTCGCAGCTCTTTCTGGCTTTGGCCGGTGACTTTTCGTGCGTACCACTTCAGGTGTCGCCTTGTCTCTTTCCTCAGCCAAAAACCGCCCCATAGCCTCATTAAAAAAACGCTTGAAGCTGTGGGTCTTGCGGTGATTGATCATCTTCTGCCTTGGCTGATCGAGGTTCCTTTTTCACGGCCGAGAACTTGGCTTCATCTTTTTGGCAGATCGTCATCCGGGTAATCTTGGGTTCCACGCTATCAGCACTGCTCGATTCCACTTCAGACATATCGCACTAGTAAGGAGCAGATTCATAACAGGATGATCTCGTGTGTTCTGCCACGTTTATCGACGGGACCGCTTCAATTTTCATCGGTGAGCGAGGGGTTCCACCTTAGTAGATCGACCCACTATAGGTACCAACAGATCAAACAGCCGCTGGGTAGCGATCGCGACATCTTGAGGGTCCTGATCGAACACGTCTTCAGCATCGTAGGCGCCTTTCGTCAGACCAACTTGCTTGATCATGCGTGTCAGTCCTAACACCAGCTGAAGCTTGTCATTCCCATCCGTCACTGGTTGATCGACGGGTCCGTTCAGCTTTCCTCTGATTGTGAGCTCAAGTAGGCTCATGATCGAATCCATCAATAAGAAATCTTCCAGTTCCTTCCTATAAAACGTCCTCACCAGATCAGATTCCGATGGCGCCATACTTGATCGACTTTCGTCCCTCTCTGACCCCGGCGCCTTTAGCAACGCCTTCGGTTGGTCAGACTTGTAGTACTTCACCGCCGGCTTCCAATCCAGATCATCATATCCATATGCAATAGGCGGATCTCAACGCAAGTTGGGATCCTCAGGGGCTGCCGAAGGAGCCTTGGGAGGTGATAGAGGCTTTCCTCCTTTATGTCATCAGGATACCTCCCCAGGTCCTGATGATCAGCATTTCCTTTCTTCTTCAGACGTGACGACGGCGAACTGCCTTCCATCGTCACAACCACCTCCTTTTCCACGTTAATTTTCATTTCTGCTTCCGCTTCCGTTTTCACGTCCGTGTCAGCGCCATCTCGCAGGGAATCGCGGTGATATCCCGAGTCGCTCAAAGAACCGGGCACGCGCACCATTGTGGTGGAGCGGCTGATCAGACTTTTTGAGGTTCGATCAGGCGTACTCACAGCGCCCGGACTACCGACTAACGAAGGGAGTCCTTCGGTTGTCCTGTGACAGGCCTATGTCTTGCTCACTTTGTGTACCCGACGGTTTGGGCGTGGGTCACTCTCCAGGTGACTGGGACGTAGATCCGTGCAATTTCTATGCAGATCGAGGTGAATTCGTAGCAGATCGACGGGTGTTGATCAGGTGCAAAATGTCGATGATCAAGATCGATGATCGATGATCTTACGGTGAATCAACGAGATTTCGGATGATCACAGTCCGATGGTCAAGATCGATGATCGAAGATCTATGATCAAGGGGTGATCAAGATGGATGATCGATATTCGCAGATAGCAGATCGATCTAGTTGATCTTGCGCTGAATCGACGAGATTTCGGATGATCACGGGTCTATGATCAATATCGATGATCGCAGATCGAATTTCAAGGGATGATCAAGGTCGGTGATCGATGATAAAGGGATGATCAAGATCGATGATCGATGATCGCAGATCGCAGGCTGATCTCGTTGATCTTATACGAATTGGCGAGATTGCGGGTTGATGATCGCAGAACGCAGGTCTCAGCTCGATGATCGCAGATCGATGATCACAGATCGAAGGTGTCGATCTAGTGGTGATCGGAGAAGGGGTACTTGATAACGCGGCGGAAGTCTTCACCACTTGATCTCCGAGCCTCTTAAGCCTAGATCGCTGAGGAAATATCCAATCTATTATGTATTCCTAGCCTAAACTTAAGAGGAAAGGGGGTCAATCTGCACTTTCTATGTGCAGATCGACGGATTACTTACAAATCAACCTAAAGTTCCCACGGGGCGCTTAGAGCATCCGAACTTCTAGGGGAAAGATGAAAACCAATGGGGGAAGAGGTGAGAACACTAGGCTCAATCACTTTCACAATAACCTTTCCAAGGAGTGCCGCTGACACAGCGGGCGGAGTTGCGGGGCGAGTTCTCGAGAACTTTACGTCTGCCGGTGGGCCAAAAAAATGCACTAGGTGCTCCCGCCCGGGACGTGTAAAGGTGCGTGCAAAGCAATGGAGGCGCGAGGTGAACACGCCGTCCGTATGGGTGATCTAAGTGATCGGAAGCAAAAGGAGAACTTTATTATTGCTTATATCCTAAAATCTACCAATTACCTAATATCAACCAATCAGAGCTACCCATCCTGATGTGCATCATCGACCAATCAACCTGATATCTCAGTTGTCCGTCGCTAACGGTTAGGTACCTGTACCAGTCGTCGCATCTGCTCCGGATGGCCCGTCCATGTACACCACACTTGGCCACAAAATCTACGGTACGCTTCCCCACAATAACGTGGTTAGTAAGTTGTTAACTATCGGAGTTAGCCTACCAATGAGTTTGGATACGTGACTATACCGTTTTTTGAAGTAAATAAGAAGGAAATCGATGAAGACCGATTATTCATTGCGGTTCAATGCGCTTGGACGTGTGATTTGATTTATGATATGATAAGAACAGTCAGTAAAGAAAAAAAACGCTGGGGAGCATGCATCAACAGACAGGATAGGTGGGGTAGTGTGTTCGGATTTGAATGGGCGAATTACGCCAAGGATCATATGGAAGATCGCTACATGATTATTCCGTGGATCATAAAAGCAACTACGTGCGTGTTTTGCTTGTGAAGGCCTAGCAAGGGCTTAGCTGCGAAAAGTTAGAGTTTTTTTGTATTTTTGTAAGGACTTCTTTGTAAGATACATATTTACTTACGGAGAGTGGAAAAGAATGATAGAATCTCGATTACTTTTGCTAGAATAGTGGGAAACGAATCCAGCAGACGTATGTATCGTACGGTTATTAATATAACATGCTGTAGATTAGTTAAGAGTGGATTGGATTCGCTTCTTTCCACTTATAGTACAAGCACATATCCGTCTCGCTCTGGCTGAACCCAAGATCCGATAACTTCTTGTCCAATAAGCGATTCCACAATCTCCACGCTCTTTTTAATCCGTATAATGTTTTTATTAAAGTTAACACAAGCATTCATTGTAAATATTCAGTTTCTATTAGGTAGATAGATATATATGCAGTGTACATCTTCCAAATCCTTCACAGGCGTTTGAAATGTATCCATGTAGCGCCTTCACTCGCCACTTCATTGATGTTTATCACTGTGTTACTGCGCAAACGGAAGTTTATTATCCATTTCAAACTTCTGTTCATTTCAATCGGGCATTGTGTGCCGTTCCAAATTTCCATTTCCATCAGTCTTCGTTTTGGATACTATTTTTATGCAATCGTTTTGCATCATTTGTATATTACACGCTTTTTTCGATTTCAGCGCCTTTATTTTCTTTATCACCGCTTAAATATACTCATACTTTCACAAACTCTTCATTTTCTTCGTGTAGTTGTTCGGTTTCATTTTTGGATCAAAATTCGCTACTCCATTTTCTGTACCTTGGTCCTTGCCTTCTTCCTGAAATTATTTCTGTTTTTCTTATTCTGTAAGTAAGCCCCGCGTTTCGTGTCTCTCTCTGCTCGATGCTGGTTTATCTTGCCTTGTTCGGCTTCCATTTTCACTTATCTCGTTCTTCCTCTACCAAAACCGTTGCTTGTTCCGCAACTCCATCTAACTCTCCATCTTTTTCATCGAACGTTACGCAACTGCCGATTTGCCTATCATCCAGAGCTTCCACATTTTCCATGTTTTGCGTGATAGAAACATCATCATTTTATTTCAGATAGACCTTAAAGCCTTTGAACTCATCGCTTTTTCCAAGCTATCTACGCTCTGTGCGCAAACAAATTTTTCACGGTTGCGATACCCTGTATACGGCGACCCAAATATCATATTCTTTACAAGATTAAGTTTCTTTTCGTTAACATCTACATCTGTGATATCCACAGTGGATCGGGCTGTCACTCAATATATACGCCACATAATCCACGGCGTCACCAAGAATGACAAACGTATAGTTATTGTTAGAGTATATACAGACGAACTTTAGTCACAGGATTATTCCTATCAATGGTTGCTAGCAAAGCGAATGCTAAGGTATCGGAAGGAGACAAGAGATCTAAAACAGGAGAGTTTCTGTTGTAGAAACAAGTGGAATTAAAGGACGGTGCAACGGAAGGGTTACCAAATGTGCAAAATTTCAGTCTCTAGTCGGGAGTTTAGTATGGATTGCTCGTTGTACAAGACACTACATAGCCTGTGCAGTACAAAAGGCTACGTGGTGGACGCATGTGCCAAGGCAGCTGAATTGGGACCTAGCAAAGCGAATTCTAAGGTATCGGAAGGAGACAAGAGATCTAATATTTGAAAATGAAACTACGAGGCAAGAATCTGGTGATGATTACATTATCGGGAAGAATATGACGATGTAGGTTTTGGTGGTTGCAAAAAGACAGGAGTCAGTTACGGGTGGAGTCGTATGACGTCAAGGCAGGTGAATGGGATTAAGATCGGAAGTACGCCGGGGAATTTACGTAGAGAGGCTGTCGCATGCAGTCATCTATGGACGGAATGCAACGTAAGCTATCGTATCTGTTGAGCACTCTTTCACCATGTCGTAATTGTAATTCAGTCCTTATTCCACTTGTTTCTAACGTAAAGTTTCCACGTGCGTCTGTGTAATTAGTCTCCTGGTACGTAAACCAAACTTAGCAAGATATTCCATTTGAGTGCACTCCACAAAACCAAAAAAAGTAATGCCAAACGAGATCTCCACTGTCGTCAAACACAATCACTTCGTGATCAAAATACAGAGTACACGCAAAAAGTAGCTGCGCGAATGAAGTTTCAGATAAGCCGTTAAAGAAGAAAATGTAAGAGTGATTTTATTTGACTAGACTAAATTAAAGTCCGTCACAAATTAAAAAAATGTATACCTATTTTCTGCACTTGCGCGATGATGCATCAAACTTGGAATACCGAAATGCTTCAGCTCATCCGTATTGTAACAGTATCTATACTGAAGAAGCAAAATTGTAATGAAATCTGTTCCTCTATACTGAAGAAGCGGCAGAGGTCAACCACCGCACACGGTACATGATCTCCCGCCGCCTTTTTTGGACAGGAATCTACAGTATACTATTTTACAATAAATGGCCATTGGAAAACTTCCAAAAACCCCACATTTTCTCGGCCACAAATAATTTTGTAAAGCAAATTGTTTTTTTCTGGGTGTATTTTATTTTGCACCCACAGTGCAAATTTGTGGAGACCGATTTGTGGTCTCCACAAAAAAATTGCGCGAATACTAGACAAATCTATCATAGTCTACGCTCCCTCACGCCGTCACTCGACTCGTGCACTCTCTCCCTCCTCAACTTCACCTCGCTCGCTCCCACTCCGTTCACTCTACCCTACGTGAAGGCCACAAGATACTCCTTGATACTTCAACCACAACCACAGCCACAACCCATATCGATCCACCAACATAACCATGGGACGAGGAGGAGGTTTTTTGGACGCTGACATCGAACGCCTGATCAGCCTCATGGAGCACAAACTGCCCCGCGGCCAACCGGATTGGAAAGATCTGGCCGAGACCTACAATCTTGGCAAGGCCCGCAAGCACCAGCGCGATCACGAAAAGTTGCGTGGCAAGTGCCAGCGCCTGCCCAATGCGTCCAACGCACGAGCCCTGGCTGTGTTTTCCACCATTGAGGCAAGCAGCAGTGTCATTGAATTTGGCGGTCCGCCCTTTGGAAATGAGCTCACTGAAGATGAGCAACTTCGTTTGTGTGCTGTCCTAGAGGAGCTGTTGCCTGCTCGCGACACCGACAGATCTGCAGGGGATGCAGAGTAAAACGCCAGGCGTACGGTGGCAACATTGCAGCAGTCCTAGAGGAGCTGTTGCCTGCTCGCGACATCGACTGATCTGCAGTGGAGGCAGAGTACAACGCCAGGCGTACGGTGGCAACATTGCAGCGCACCACCGAAGATCTCATTCGCACCCTTGGTAAGCTGTGCCGGGTACAAAACTAACTGGAGACCCTGACTGCCCCGAGCCTGTTCGCGACCAAGTATGGCGGCCTCTCCGCGCGACTCGTCACTCGTGCCGAGGAGAATTAGCGTGTGACGCGAGCGAAAAAAGTCGTCGGGATTGGACCAATTTGCAGGTCCTGTCGCATGCATTCTCGTGGCGGCGCGAGCGTTGAACGAACAAGTCGATCAACGCGCTTGGCAAAGTGTGCAGACGCACATATGCGGTGGATTGAGCCCTTTTCGCCATCACTCATCTTCGCCTCAAGGTACTCGTGCGTGCACGTTCCTGCTAGTGAAAGAGCACATATGCGCAAAATTCCACAACAAAACGAAAGTAGAAAAGTGTAACAGCAGTAATAGAACGTAAAAAAAAACTTTATATTTCACGTAAATTCCACGTAAACGAAACGTGACCGTAACTATCTCCACCCTCCACGTAACAGTGAAACTTCCAGCCAATTCGTCGGCGTACTTCACTTGTGTGGACTTGTGCAAAATAAGTTAAAATTGGAAGTGATTTTATTCGTATTAAGAGTAAGACTTAAACTACTAATAGTCATATATGTAAGTTGCTGTACCTACCATAAGTTACGTACTGCCCACTATGATTTCATCGAAAAGTCGCGAAACTTCATTTCATCCGACGCGTAGTTCTGCAGGCATTGCGCGTCCTTTCAACAAGCCCACTGTGCGTACTATTCTGAATCGCTCATTTATGTGATGTACTTCAATGCGCGCGTTCCGGCACTATCATCGAGTACTTGCGCGAGTAGTTCCAACAATAAATGTATGAAACAGAGGTAATAACGTGATACCAGTAATCAAAACATAAACAAATTATATTATCCACGTTCCACTTATCAATCACCACGTAATACGAAACGAAACACCGTAACTTATTCACAATTCCATGTGACCGATATCCAGAAACTTCCAAACGTAACTCGTCGTAATCGCTTCTAGTCAATCACAGTACTTGCTTGGAACAAATCAAAATCCAAAGTGATTTTTATTAGGGGACCGACTAGGTGCACACACCCCATTCAAACTAGTCTGTCTATTTTTTAGTTTTAATTATTAAAGCTAAGTAGGACTATTTTAGGTACCAAGTTGTATTTCATACTCATTAGTAATTAGCAGATGCTAACCGAACTGATTTTGACCTGCTGTGTCGATGAAAGCCTCCTCGTCTGAGTGTATCTGCACTTTTAAGATCGATAGCTCCAAGCCAAATGTGCCACTAATTACATTCTTCCCAGCGCTATGAAGCACAACTTTACCCCGAATAAGTGGTGATAACAAACAGCGCTGAATTGCTCGGAGAACTAGCACCCGATTCGGAATAGAGATTTCGTTAAGTCGCTCGTTTGTGAAAAGATTTAGCAGCTTCGCACGCCCAGACGGTGTGCATGAGTACATATGAAGCCTACCATGGTTTTACTGAATAGATTTGATTTTTCGGGTGATGTAGCAGCTAAAAAATTCCATTTAAATTCGTAGTCGACAGTGCTGCTAGCACATTATGACAAGCCAAAGGGTCATCCAGCCGTCGATTGCGGGGTTTCAGGTGTACTTGTTTATGCATTGTGTCACTGAAGATGATATCTGTATTGTCGTGAAGGGGTTGAAAATTATTTTAATTCCACTTAATTAACAACACAAAGAGGTAATAATCCAGTCCTCCTTGTTTAACTTCCCGGGTACTTAATACTTCCGTCCGAACCAACAAATCAGTCAAACACACTTGGGGTACACTTCAAAAGGCTGTTTCGGGCTGCCGTCAACGCTAGCGCACTTCAAATGGCTGCTGCTCCACTCACTAAGGCGTGTACTCACCGACTTCCTTACGTTACACTTGGTTTTTTGTATAGAGTAAAAGAAAGAAAGGTTTTGAGGGCCGCCAGAGATCTGGGTAGTTCAGGAGAAATTTCGTTCTATTAAGTATTACTACCTCCTACATCAACGTCAATCCCTTTTTTCACCCACTACTTTGTGGTTACTTCAGCGCTGACTTCAATACGTGGCAGTTACCGCTGAGGCCCTCTGTAACCTGATTGATCATCCTTGAGAGATACCACTGATTCTCTCTGTAACATGATTGATCATCTTTGACAGTTTCTTCAGAAACCCTCTGTAATCTGATTGAGAGAGTTGGCCATCGCCGGTTGGCCGTCGCATGTCACTCCTGGTTGGTCAAAAATTCCACTTATTTTTCCACATTCATACCAATCACAAA
>CM047582.1:4167481-4223374 GCA_026184515.1 Peronosclerospora sorghi
TACCAATCACAAACAAATTAGCCGTGAGCGAGTTGGCCGTCGCGAGTTGGCCGTCGAAGGTCGCCTCTGATTCCGTCGCAGGTCGCCTCTGATTGGCTGAAAATATATTTTCCACAATAAAATACTTAACCACTTAAAAAACAATCGAGAACACCCAAGCCGATCAACTGGGGCAACCGAGGGCGCATAACTTTTCGTTGGCTTCACCGCCATGAACGGACCCGCCGTTGTACTAGTAAGTTGTGCCTATGTCTTGAATCCCTTATGCACTGCTGACAACCCCGTCTTCACAATTTGTTTGTCTTGTTATATCATGTGCCCTAGCGCCCCTTTGTTGTTGAGTATGATATCAAGGGCGCATGACTTTTCGTTGGCTTCACCGTCATGAACGGACCCGCCGTTGTACTAGTAAGTTGTGCCTGTGTCTTGACTCCCTTATGCACTGATGACAGTTAGTCTTCACAATCTGTTTGTCTTGTTATATCATGTGCCCTAGCGTCCCTTTGTTGTTGAGTATTTAACCAAGAATCGGCGACGGCGGCTCAAGAAGCGTAGCGAAATCTTTGACACACTCCCTCGCCTCTCTGAGTTAAATGAATTTCATCGCAAACACGCCGTCCAATTACGCGCCGAACTATATCAACCGTCATGAGTGGCCGAAAACATCAATTCCGATAAACGAGACTACCCGTAAACAAGGTGTGAGAGCTCTACTTAGCTGATTCAGGGATGCAGTGTCAGGAAATGTGCGAGTATGCTGCGGCCGAGTTGGGCTTCCAGATTTCTTCGATTTGTTTTATTGGTGACAAAAGTGTCTAAAGTGGGGCTCAAGAAGCATGAGCTGCCGCTGAATGTCCTAATAGACGCTCACGTTGTCATGACAACGGAGCCTGCGGTCATTCTGGATGCGACCGAGGATCTGAGTTTCGTCAAGAGTTCGTTTGTGGCTGATGGTCGTATGCGTTTTTTGCGGGATTCCCATGATTACATCGGATGGATATGTTGTAGGATCATTTATTGTCACTGACCCTTTTGTGCGCTGACTGTTAGCTGGAGACAAGTATTTGTCTCTAAGCAACTTTCCAAATGTTGCAATCCGTGGCATGGAGCAAAATACACTGATGAGCAGTGCAATACGGCGACAAGGTGGCGATATGCGCAAGGTAAAGGCTTCGATCCAAGCCCCATCACCACCAGGGATGGAAATGACTGATCCAGAACTCACAATGCAAGAACTCTTGTGTACTGCGTATACGACCCAATGCCAGGTCCGCATGCAAGCCAACTCTCAGAACGATTAAACGTAGTTGTTCCGTTTTGTGTTGTGTGCGCTCTTGATATCAAAAATCTAAAATTCGCTGCTTCGACGGTTTCACCGCTGGCCACAAAGGAAGATCTCACATGCTATAGAGCTATTTCAAATCATAGTACGACAGACTAGAAAACAATGTCAAGACCAGGTTCAGTTGTACATTCGTGAACTTCGAGGGAAGATGCTGGCCGGTGCAAAAGCTTTCTTTTGGCTCAATGAATTTCAGCCAATGCTTCATCCAGCGCCCATACCGCGACAGGAAACATCACTTGGCACTAGTAATGAATTGAAGCATCTTGCTAGAAGACAGAATCTTCGTGCTACTAACATCATGCTACACTAAGTGTTCGTATTGTTCACCTATTAAAGGCATGACACAATCTTTGTCACTAATATTCAGTGTTTGAAGGAATCACCAGCGTAAAAAACGTCATCGTGCTAGTATGCAGTGTTTGGCGAGATAAAATATACCAAGCATTGATAACTACCATAGTCCATCTTTTATATACTGTAAATATAGCTTCCACATCACCACAACCGCCCCTTGAGTAACTTCAGCGTATGCGAGCAAAAGGCACGCACACACATAGTTCTTAACAATCATACTTCAGATATTTAGGTGCCTCCATTTCATCAATAGTTGTCGTCAAAACTGGAACCTCATTTTCTTTGCATATGTTAATCACCCTTTTCCAGGTACTCTCGCATTCAAAACGATAACGCGACGCAACTATGAAGGGGTAATCCCGAGCTCTGCTAAGTGTCACTAATGATCTTGATGGGTATCCGTCAAGGAATCCCAGCGTGTGTGATCGAACCATAGATACGATAACGATATTTGCTTCACGACCCTGACTAGAGTCGGTCGTATCTACCTCAATATCCAGATATTCATCATACACATAACCCATGTACTTTAATTGCCTTCGTATAGCCTTGACTTGATGTTGATATGGCGAAATAATTAACAATGACTTCCTCACAGCTATTCTTGTTCTTCGCGTCTCGCCTTCCACATACCGTATATCTTCCCCAATAAGTATATGACCATTGATAGCTCAATAATATTAGTACTCCTGAACTCTTGACGTTCCATCTCTCTCACCCACTCTTGGCAGCTAATCCAAATAACTCGATCACTCTTGATACGTTGCTTTCCAGAAAGATTGCGATCAACTGGATTACCCAAATCAACCACGTCCAGGCTATTGAAACGCATACCACTCAAATAATCCTTCGATATGGATGATCTATCTCGGATTGTATACAGGTAAAATACTTGTAACAATCTCGTGATTTTCGGATGACTTCTAAATTCTGCATTCATTGTGATTCCGGGAAACACTGGTAATAACTGATGGGTAGCGCGAAAATGTTCTATAGAATGCAACAACCCCCAGGTAATTTTATGACGGCGGGCTCCACTGTGAAACCGGTGTCTTAACTTTTCACTTATGGGAGAGTACGCAAAAAGCTGATAGGGATCACCTACAGATACCAGAACTTCAACTTTTTGGTCTGATAGCTTGTAATAACGCTACATCTTCCGTTTGAGCTCGTTCATCATTAATGATTACAGTGTAAGATATCGTGTGGTAGTCTGGTCGTCCTAATTGGGCCAAAGTAGCAATAATTATATGCGCTTGCTCCAATGTCTCCACCTCCTTCATTCTCAATCTGGTAGCAATATCTTTGCGAACCACACTACCTTCCAATGAACGTCGCTCTCGTTGTAATATTTCCGAAAGAAACCTCCTCCGGTAATGTTCAGCTTTTGGTAATGCCATCGTACCCTTTATCTCACCCAATCGTACTATATCGTGATCCGGTATCACCTTGTAGTCTATCAACCTCTTAAGATCTTCATCAATGGCTGCATTAGTTTTTGAGACGATAGCAATGCGACCCCGTGGAAACACCGCTAGTAGCGTTAACACAATCGCAGTAATTGTAGATGTTTTTCCACATCCGTAAGGACCACGAGCTAGAATAATTCCTTTCGCAGCTGCTCGTACTACTTTCAATTGGTCCATATCTAGCGTACGTTGAAATTCCTTATACACTTGCGTCTGTTCCATATCCGACATCACTGATGCGGACCTCAGCGACTCAATAGTCTGTCTTTTGGTCATTAATTGCAGTAATGGAGGTGCGGGTTCTCTAGTAAATTTATCGATTGTGCTGAATCTTCTGACATAATTCATGATATTGACCACGGGTAACCATCGCACTTTGTAGATGTTCTTGCGTATATCCACCACATTAGCGGTGGTTATAATTATGTATCGGAATCCAACTGAGCATACTATTCCCCAGTCCAGAAAACTCAATTCGTGATATCGTACGACGCAAAGTCTTCCATAATCCCATCTCTGTAGGCTGACTTGATTCGTATTTATACACTCAGTCATAAAATCTCCAGTTACTTGTAAATATAACACCCCTCTCATTAACGGCATGAAATGATCGGGACCTGATAATTGTCGTATGTCTTCATCTTTTAGCTAAACATTGCCCCACTCCATAGATGTCACATGAAGATCCATTGTAAACCTAACCTTCTTTTGGATCCCGTTCATATTTGTACTGGATCGGATCGGTAACACTACGTGCTTCCAAGTGTGTTACTAAGCACATAGTGAGGAGATAGTCACTCACTGACGTGAACTTATCCATATACACTTCCCTCAATTTGAAGTACAACCAATGCCTTCAAGTTCCATGATAGTTAAACTGTGTCATTGTGACATCATACAATAGACAGCACAATTAATCTCTACATGGTCCATAACCGCCACCCCAACATTCCCGAAGGAAAACTGCCAGAGACTCCGAATCTCTTAATAATAGCGTGACCACGAATAATACATTTCTTGCATCTTCTGGTTTGATGGCTCTGAGTTGTTGTTTTCCACCAAGTTCTCGATGAAAGTCCAAAGACTTGGCCACACTAATAATAGTTCCTGGATCAATAGTGACGTTATCAACTTCTTGACACCACTCCCTTTCAGCATCTTTCATGCGTGTTATCACCTGCCTTGTGGTTGACCCGGGTTGACACTTATTTTTCCACAATAATTGTGGTTGGTCTATTGGAACCAAAATATTGCTTAATGTGTATTTCCGATACTCATCTGCCCTTTGAGTCACTGTTTGAGTTATTTATGCGTCCACATCAGTCATTGGGGTGAGGTGACTCAAGACTTCTCCGTATGACTTTCATTTTCAATATCTTCAGTTGTAGATACATCAACACTCCCCGTTGTAACTTCATCTTTCTCTTCCACGTTTCCACATTCTATATTACCGTGCGTCTCATATTCTCCAAAGACCAAGTCCATTTCATCCCTATTACTTGCACTGGACTTCGAATCCTCTGTTGACTCAGCCAGATCAATCGCTAGTGGAGAAGCTGGCTTCTATTCTTCCTCACATTCTATAGTGTGCCCAGATTTATCACCATCTAATGAAGCTTCTATTGTCTGTCCACTCCTAGGGTCCGTTTCTTGGACTTCCATAGTGGGATACTCCCTATCTGCATCGGTTACGTTCTCATCCTCATTCGCTATTGTAGATCGTTCTGTTGGCTGTGGAATGTATTCGACTGACTGTTTCTGCTTGTCCTCCTCCTCTAATCCCAATCTGCCTTTGACTATCAGATACTATCTGCTCAACCACATGTGATACTATTGGATCAATCTCAATCTCTAGCGGAGGAGCTGACTTCTCTTCTTCCTCATATTCTACAGCTCGTATGGATTCTTCGTTGTTTAATGGAGATCCCATCGACTGTCCACCCATAAATTCACTTACTTGGGTCGCCACATTTCGATGCTCCATACCCGCGATATCTAATTGGTTTAACATGTCGTCTTCTTCAGGTCCAAATCTCTGGCTTTCGGATACTGTTTGGTCAGTGCAACTTATGTCTTCCTCATTTTCTGCGATAGTCTCTTGATCTGATGTGGATATTGGTTGTATGAATGAGTGTGTGGAACTACGCAACTGGTTCTTCAATCGAAGGAGCCTATGCCTAATTCCACTCTCTGTCCTTGGCATTAGCTTATTTCCATCCTTATCTGTGACGTCACTCAACTTTTTTGCAATAACTTTTGTATCCATATTTCCACGTTTTATCGCTTCTATCAATACGTCATCTTCTCGCTTCATCCATCTTCTGCTGTGCCCTTTAGTTAAGCGACGTTTGTTGCTTTCTCGGTTCGGTGGTGTCTGAGTTTTATCTTTCCTAGACCGACCTATCATTTGCATCCTCTTTTGCACCGCTTCTATAGTACGTATCCTCTTTGATTGCGGGAATTTTACTGGATATTGCTCAACTACTTCGGTGGCAGTAGCCTCTTGCTCCATCATGTTCGTTAACCAATCTATTTCATCCTTTTTCCCACTCACCACCTCTCTTGCGCTTAACTCCCATTCGTTCTAACTTGGACATGACCCCTTTTTGGTCATTATGATCCATCCTTTGGTGCGACATTGTTGATTATACAAGTCATATATTTCTTGCTCTGGATTGTTTGTACTTTTGCTGGCACGTTTCATCTTTAATAACTCTTCCTCCTCTTCCTTGATCCATGATAACATAGACATGGACGCTGATGCTGGTGTGGAAGCTGAGGCATTTAGTTCTGGGGCTGCATTCTCACTGATGGAAACACCTTCGTTGTCGCTTCTCGCTTCATCATTCTCCCGTCTTATTGCTCTCAAACTCAAGAGGGATTCTACCATATCCGTACTATCCATCTTGACTTCCCGTTGAAGTCGTAATCCCTCACCAACGTTGTTTTATTCTTTCAGTGAAATATTTCAACGTTAATTTAGCTTGGACGGGATGTGTGCTTCAGGTAGGTGTCTCACTAGTCAGTTCTTTGTATTGAATGTTTGTGAGTCGAGATTGCTTCGACCGAATTTAGCTTAGTAAGTCTCCCTGGCAATCAGTTGGTAATAGCGTCCACTAGGCTTATTTAGTAGAAAATTCCATAACTCCAGTATCACACACCAACTTCACTCAACCCTCCATAATCCGATTAGGGTCGAGGTGGCCGTCGCGAGGTGGCCGTCGCGGGTCCCTCCTGATTGGTCGAAAATTCTTTTTTCTCAAAATGTCAACATTACACACCAATTCCCGGCCGGCCGTATTCATTCTTCACAGGTAATACGCGCACTCTCATGACTCATGCATGAACTTCTGGCCTCCAGAATAATCACAGTATATGAACCCTTCCGTAGGCATCCTTTGGACCCATTGAGTCAACTTCTGCTTCTTTATTCCTTCGTAAACATTGTCTTTTCATGTAACAGGTAGCTCGCTCACTGGCTCGTCACCCTGGTGAATCCACTTATACTTTCTGGGTCTACTCTTTCACGTCGTACGGTCTGTCTTGCTCTCATATTATCAAATCCCAACTAACTGACTTGCAGCGCAATTTCTTCTGCATCCTTCTGATCACTATATAGGTGTTGCCCCTCAATTATTCAACTTAATACCCCTTGTATAATGTTATCAGAGACGTCCAGGTTTGTCGCCTCATGGCCTATTTTTTTTCTTAATAACATCCCGTGACTCTGCATAAATTTTGCATCCGTTAGACCTGTTAGGTCCTGTTGGATATCTTCCGTACAGTCGTCCTCGATACTCTGATTTTCTTCATTTTATTTTACAATGACGTACAGGTTTCACACCTTTAGTACCCTGACAGGTTTCTCTTTGTAAGATCTTTGTTGTTGTCGCACAGGTTTCACACCTTTGGTACCCTGCCAGGTCTCTCTTCGTACGCTTAGTTGTGGCCGCACAGATTTCACACCCTTAATACCTTGATAGGTTTCTCTTCGTGCGATCTCACTCTTGTTATTTAATTTCCGTGGTGGATTGACACTAGATGTGCAGGTTTCACACCTCTAATATCCTGACAGGTTTCCCTTCGTACGATCTTGCTGTCATCGTATAGGTTTCACACCTTTCGTACCCTGATAGGCTTCTCTTCGCACAATCTTGTTCTTGTTATCTTTCCTCCATATATGATTGATAATAGATGTACAGGATTCACACCTTTTAATACCTTAGCGGTTTCTCTTCGAATCATCTTGTTGCTGCTGTACAGGTTTCACACCTTTGGGACCTTAATAGGCTTCTCTTCGTACGATTAGTTGTGGCCGCACAGGTTTCATACCCTTAATACCCTGATAGGTTTCTCTTCGTGCGATCACACTTATACAGATTCCACATCTTATTCTTAATTCACTGCTCACTTATATACTTGATTTCATTATCAGTCGTCAACTTAAACACGCTGCGTCAATGAACTCTAGCTTGCAACTTATTTACTCTACATGCTCAAACAAATTCCAGTTCTCGTGTAAACATGTATCTTTGTTTTTATTTTTGTTTGATTTTTTGCTATTCCCCCAATGCAACCAACTTGGGTCCACATTCTACTTATCACAACCAACATGGATCCGTGATAGGGATGCACTACACCTTCTGGGGCCTTATCTTTCTTATTTTTTCTGTCTTGTTCTCTTGTTATTTTCTTAGATATATTGACGCTTTTGTCTCTTGTTTCTTATTTAATGAGGAGTCTACAGTTCAGCCTCTGTAGTGTCTTCTTCGGCTGTCTGAGCAGCGTAATGCCGATTCTCCCAAGCTTGTTGAGCATCAAACAATATAATAAAACGGTGCATGAAAGATTGTCTTCTGGCTCCCAAGTCATCTCATCGGTATCCCTCCACTTGACATAATACTCCTTTGTTCGACGTCCATTCCTTGTTCGCTGTTTGACCCGACAATCCACAATTCGTTCTACTTCCCATCGTCATCATGACCTGGTTCATACCACGAGTCCTCAGGGAGTAACGCCTCATCCAATTCAAGTGTGTCCTCAACATGAAGTCTCTACCGAGTTCGGCTCATTTTATTGATATATGGTTTTAACCTGGTAATGTGCACAAACGGGAATATTCGACTTTCACCAGTAGGTATCACTAGCCGATACACCATGTCGTTTATCCGTTCATCTACTACATATGGTCCATTCCATAATGCGCCAACTTCCTGACCAACCCTGGTTTAACCAGATCATGATATAGCCAAACCAATTCACCTGGTTGATACGCCGTTTTGGTAGTTGACCATACCTTAGTCGCTACTACGTCATTATGACGTTGGGCTCTGTATTTCATTATCTGTTCCTGGATAATAGCAGCCTGTGCCTGCGCTCTCATATGCTTCTCAGTTGTAGCCAACCTCCACTCTAATGCATTTCTTTCAGTGACTGACGTATCTTTGGGTGGTATCATTGCTCCAAATGTATTTCTGGGTTCCCAGCCATGTACCAAGTAAAATGGAGTTTGATGATGCTGAAGATCCACTGATGTATTCAATGCAAACTCCAAAGGAGCCACATATTCATCCCAATCTCTCTGCTCAGGATCCGTGATGTAACATTTGATTGCCTTGATCACTGTCTGCACAGATCGTTCCTGTTTTCCATTGGCCTGTGGTCGATATGCTAACGTAGGTCTTTGCTTTTGTTTTAGCATTCGATTGAATCTTCTGAAAACCGAACTTATGAATATTGGTTCTCTATCATGTCTCAACATTTCTTGGGCTCCAAATCTCTTACAAACACCCACCATATAAGCTTCTGCTACATCTTGCGCAGTGGTGGTGCTCATTGGAATTAAGATCACATACCCAGAGAACAGAAATATAAAGCACAACAACGCTTCCTGCCCCTCGCCAATAATATTTGAGCCTCAATCGAGCATAAACCTTTCCAACTCCTTGATGTGCTCCACTTACGATCTCCACATGATATGCATGTAATACATCCTCTTGTAATATGGTCGGTACCGACAATCTCCACACATATTCTTCGGGTTTATCTTGAGATTTCGATACATAGTAAAGGACACCTTTAATATCCAACACGTAAGTGATCGCATGTCGAGCTATCTTTTTCCACTCACTGGCGGAATTTATATGATCATCATCTCCTCGTAGATAAGCCATGACTTTGCTACACCACTCATCCTGTATCTGGGCTGTTTCAATCCGTTCAATTCGGATAGATGGGGCATTTTCATATGGATCATTATCTACTTCATCCTGAGGTTCTTCAGATCTATCCACATCATTGTCCACTGAGTGTAAATCACCATTAGTGTCCGACCCTTGTCCAACAGTGACATTCTTTTGGTGTTGGGGCTGCCCATTACGAGAGTTTACCATACTTCGCGTGAGAACAAACACTTGTGGTTATGCATAATCATCATTCACCCATATATCATTCGACTTCGTTTAATTTGCTCCCCATTATTAGAAGTGGTGCCATAGTCACAGGGTGGGTTCTCTGTTGTCTTTTGAGCATCATCTGCAGTGGCATACAACAAGTCTGGCAGACGATTCAACAGCTGCAGATCCGTTTTTCTCTCCTCTATGATAATTTTACCTGCCCGCTGCTCTTTCATTGCACATTGAGTAAAAAAATCAGCTACTTTATTATACTTGCGAGCCACGTGTATCAGGCTGACTGCTTCGAATTTCTCTATCATTGAACGCACTCTGCCCAACCAAACCAATAGTGATGCATGATTGCAGCGTATATCTCCATTGACATGTCCAATAACCAATCTAGAATCCCCACACTCAATTGCTTTCATTACATTACGGTCTTGTGCGAGCTGTAATACATAGATTAGTCCGTGATATTCACTCTCATTTACGGTAAGGTTATCTTGAATCCCATATTCTGCTGCCACTACTTCCCAGGTTGGTAACTCCCACAATATCATGCCAAATGCTCCTTTCGGGTCATTCTTAAGACGCACTGCACCATCAAACGATAAAACATATCCAGTGCTATGACTTTGTAGACTAGGAATTGGCTTAATGATCGGCACATCCTTCAATGATTTTAACGGAGCAATATCTTCTAGCACTTCATTCATCTTTTCTGCGGGCACAATGGACGCGGCTAATAAATCAGGTAATCCTACAGCTTCATGATTCGTTTGTATGATTTACAATGACCACGGAGACAACATTACTGCCCATTGGATTCCTCTGCCTGTCAAACTTTTCGATGTGAACAGCCATCGCATTGTAGAATATCTTGCATACACTGTTATATTCTGTCCAAACAAAATATGACTGGAATTATGTAACGGTTTAAGCAACACTAGCACCTCTTGTTCCGCCCCTGTATATCTCGTTTCAGCATCTTTGAAAACCTTGCTAACGTAACGCACTGGGTGCAGTATCCCATCATAATCTTGACACACTGTTGCTCCGAACGCCCATGGATTGTTATATAGCACTATACTCAATGGTTTTGATCGCTCAATATGCCGTAACAAAGGTGCATTCACCAGACGATCCTTAAGCAACGAAAACGACTTTTCAGCGTGCTTCAGTTGTGTACCATCATTTAACTGTAGTTCGGTTAACTCATACAGAGATGCAGCTAGTGTTGCAAAATTATCAAAAAACCGTAGGTAGTATATCAAACTTCCAGTGAATCTTTGAACTCCTTTTAATGTTCGTGGGAACGCCATTTCGACAATCGTGTCCAAATTACGGGGGGATGCTTTAATTCCTTCTGCAGATATACGATGGCTCAAGAACTCCACACTGTGTTTGCCAAACGCACTCTTCGGTAAACTTATAGTAGTCCGCCAATATTTAAATGATTCCAGGAGATTCTTAAGCATGATGCACAATGTATCCCAACTGCTTGCACCAAAGGTAATATCATCGATATACGACCACCTCCCAATAATAGCTTGTTCATCAGTCATCACTACTTGGCCGTTATGAAAGACGTCTTGTGTGATGGACACATCTGTTTTCAACACATGTGCCTCTTCGTTGTCATTATCCATGTCTAACTTGCCGCCTAGCAGTTTGCATTTTACCCCCATCTGTTGTGACCGCCGTACCATTGTCCACAAAGCGTTATCCACTATACACTGATATATTTGAGGAGCGTTCTTAATCCCTTGAAGCATCCGAAGCCATTCGAAATGTCCTAAGGGACAAATAAATGCTTTGATCAACCGAGCTCTCTTGGTCATCGGTATAACCCAATACCCACTCGCATTATCCATTGAACACAACCATTTTACTCCCTCAAAATTGTCCAGTAAATTATCGATTAACGGCATAGAATACACCATCAATCTCGTCTTCTCATTCACTGACCGGTAATCAATACACAGCCGTATGTCGGTTTTGTTGTTTTTTAACACTATGACGATCGGTGAGGCCCAAGCAGACTCCGGATACCGAATTAGTCCAGCCTGTAATAGGCCTCGTATCAATTCATACAATTTAGGTAATAGTGTAGGCGGTACTATTCGTGCTCTTTGTGCAATAGGTGCATTGTCACCAACATCCACATCACAAACTACACCTTTAGCTGGAGGTGGTAGCGCATTACCAGAACTTATAAAACCATCAGCATACTCATACAACAAGGCACGTAGATTATCTTCTTGTTCTTTAGTAGTAACTCCTGGTTCTCCTATGTCTGCAGTAGTCATATCTGGTGGTTCGATTGGGCTTTTATCTACTTCTGGAATGAGTGCCAGCTGTTCTTCCATAGCTTCAGCCGACATCTCAACTCCTTCATGCAAGTACACCTCTCTTTCCAATTTTGTCTGATCCACCTTCATTGGATCTATTGCATCCATTACATACACAACAGGAGGTTTATCTCCAACATTTCTCATTGCGTGCACGTTAGTCCAATTGATCGGTGTGTTAGCGCTCTCCATCACTTGTGTATGCACTTGTAGATATTCTTCTGACTTTAGATCTGCTTGTGTCATTAGCGGCAATGGCTCTTCCCTGGGAATCTGACAACTTTGGTCTTTCATGTTCAAAATTACACCCGCCTTGACCAAAAATTCTGTACCCAGTACTAGCGCATGTGTATCAATACTAGCGACCCACATATCACAGGTGAAAACCACTGACGATCCTATGCGAACCTTGACTGTAGCCACACCTATTGCTCCAATCTTACTGTCTGTAACGCCACAAAATCTAGTTGGAGTATCAAACATCCGAACCGCTACTTGTAGCTTCCGTGCCACATTGGTATGTAAAACAGATAAGTTTGCGCCTGAATCCAACATTAATGGTAATTCCAGATCATCAATGGCCCCATTTACATAGACTTGAGTTGCAGGCTGCTTTTCTCCCATTGGCCGTTTCCATCCATCTCTTTCTCCCACATTTTTTGAACCAGTGTGACACATGATGGAGCCTCTATTACTTCATCACTTATCATTCGCTCAGCTTGTGTCTTATCCTCACTGGAATAGCTTGTTTATTTACTTTTTCTTGTTTTTTCTTCTTTTCTTGATCCTCATCCAAAGTGAGTGATCCATCCATATAACATGTATTATTTTTCTTGGTTTTCTTCTGTGTGCAGGGTGACACCTGTGTCGCTTTAATTTCATTTGACAATGCCCCCCTTTCCTCTCGACAGTGGTTGCAATGCACTGTGGGGATAGGCGTTTAACTGCTCCAATACTTGAGCTTTAGTCAATTCCCCTGACTTTAATTTAGTACGCATCTCGACCATCTCTTCGATGGACTTCCGACAATACTTTGCATCATGACCAACACTATCGCAATGCTCGCACTTCACCAATTTCCAACAGTAACTTCTTTCATGTCCCCGTCGATTACAATGCTCACAAATCACTACATTGTCAGTATTGGGATTTGTTGACACTCGCGCACTCTTGTCTTCATATACCGGTCGTGCCCGCTGTGCTGCATGTACTTCCCCGCCCATCATATGCACGCTAGTTTGCAGGTCTTCATACATAGCATCAGCGTTTGTCGTGAAGCGGACCCAAGAATTTTGGTCGGTTCCGGTCAACAATGGACCGATCGGCCTGTCGGCGATCGGATTGGTGGAATGTCAAGAGGTTTTTGGTTCAGTCATGTGCAAGGGGTGTCCAGGACACAAATTCGGGTAGGTCACATGAGATTGCGTGTACTACATATTTTCATGTTTGGTACATATTGGGGACTATAGGGGGTAGGTAGAAGTTGGGGATTTGCCAAGCTGGGAATTTGCTTTCTTTTGGGTTTTGCTTCGTAGAGGTTTTTGGCTTTTAGCTTCGCTTAAGTGACCGTTGGCCCCCCAGCTCAACCGGGGTCGTTTTCACCTTACGCGTTAGTCGCCTCTGCACGCCGCAGAGTTTTTTTTGGAGCGGAGGGTCGAGTAATCCCCTCCAGCTCATTATACCCGGCCGGGACGCGTTATAGACGCATTTGGCCCGCCGGAAGTCCCTCGACGGGAGCGTACTTTGGTCGACCCCCAACGTTAAGTTGCACACGTTTGGAACGTGTTATTTCACCTATTGGATTATTTCGTGGAGATATAGTTCGTGGATTACGTCACGTTATTATTGGATCTCCCCATTGGATTGGATTATTGGACCTCATTGGATTTCCGGAGTTTTTTGTCTCCCATATTGGCCGGGCTTTACAATCGGGTTAGCGATCTGCCCTCGGGAGTATACAAATTTCGAGTATAACCGGTATACCCGTACCCAGGGTGAAGAGTTCCGCCCCGGGTACATCACCCAGCACGGTCTACCGCATTTATACCACAAGTCAATCCCAAGCACCGATCCACCGAGTGTGTTACCAGCCCAATTCATCGGGTACACAAGGTGAGATGCGAAAAGAATCGGACCAGGCGTCCAGTGCTGACGATTGGTCGTCTGCCAGCAGCGGACGATCCGATCAGATCGAAGACGAGGGTTCGCGGGGTACCCCTCCCCCGTAAGTTGGAAGGCCGGGCACGATGGTGGTCAGGTTCTCGACACTTCGGTGTTCGATTTCGAACTAGACTCCACCACAATGGTGCGCAAGCCCGAATCACTTAGTGATCGTGGATATCACCGCAGCGATATTCAGCAAAGGATTGATTACAAGGAATTGAATGTGGAATCGTTCTGGAGAGAGCACAAGGAACGGCTACCGCCTTATGTTTTCGATGTTAATAAGTATGGCGATCTCCGATCTGGCCGGGTGGAGGACCGGATCGGGATTAATAATTTTTTCCTCCCCATAAGGCTCCCACCGGAGCCGATCGGGACTATAGCAGGTCTTGCTATAGTTCCGGAAAGGATCAGGACTTTTTTCCTGATCCTATGTATTTGAATGAATGTTTGGATGAGAAGAAAATAAAAAGCGAAAACCACATGGAGCCTGATCGGAACGATCCAGGCCAACCCCCCAAAGTTCCCAAGAAGAGGCTCAGAATGCCGTCCAAAGAAGAAAACCTGGAAGAGAAGTCCCAGGTCGGGGGTGGGGTCATCGAAGAAGAAGACCTGACCATGATGTACTATATTCATGAGTTGAAGTGATTTATTCGCGAAGACCAGGTCATGCAAATAGTAGACCCCCAGATCCCCGATCGCCTTCTCGGACCCACAACCAAGCCTATCCGAAGCGACCGACCGTTTCCATTGGTGAGGAACCTGCTGGTGATGTTGGCCGAGGTTGGCATGAAGATGAGGAAGCCCGCTAACGTGAAGAAGCTTTTCTATCTGGACACTTGGAGGTTGGATTTATCGTTGTCGACCTTCCACGACCATTTGGTGCCGTTGGTGGGGGCGGTCCGCCGCCCAACTCCCACCGCGGCATTTAAGGTCGCTGAGACTATTGAAATGGATGATTATGCATGCTCCGACGATAAGTCGTTACATCAGTCTCCACTTGCCTCGGATAACTCATCGGAGTTGGAGGTCGGTGTCGAGAGGATGACCATGGGGTCGTACCAGACCCCATGGGAGCATAAAAAGGACGTGCGGCAACAAGGGGCTGCATGCCAGTAGGGGCTCCAGGTGCCCCCACAGGCTTCAGTACCTCCAAAGGAGGATACCAACACGTTGACCATGACCCAAGCCAACGTCCAAGCCATGTTCGAAGCGATGATGGAACGTTTCTTGGGAGATCGATGCCGATCACCTCCGCGCCCACATGTGCAGGACCGGTCTGCCCGGCAAAATGTCAATATTTGCCGGGATGTGGATATGGAGTCAGTGGAATCAGCGGATAAGCCTATCCGAGGTGGTAAGCCAGTTGGAAATGCAAAACGCAAGTCGCAACCAACCCGACCGCGCCGACCGAGCAAGAGAAGCAATTACGACATGGAGTCGATCGGCGACATGGGTGACCACGATGGGTCAGATGGTACAGGGGCGGGAAAAGAACGTAAGGCTAACCTAGCTCCTATGACCGCATATGATCTTGGATCTGCCGCGATCCCACGTATTCGTATGGCTGCGACTACGGACCTTAAAGACCTTACCGGCAAGGACGCCGACGAAGAGCAAGCCAGGTCGTGGTTTGGTCGGGTCAAGTCTGCTTTCCTACAGGATCAGACACCAAAAAAACGAACGCTGTCTGATCTTCAGGGATCTGCCAAAAGGACCGGCTGCGAACTGGATCCAACAGTTGGTTCGGGATGTCTGGTCTGACTGGGATCTGCTATGTGCAGAATTTGAAGGGCATTTTTTTTTACTGCAACTCCGGATTTTATACCGCCCGCAAGTATCACCATATGCAGAAGCGGGACGACGAGACACCGATCGAGTATTTGCACCGCCTGAACGTGGATGCACTCCGCGCCGGAATAGTAATCAAGGAAGGCAACCCGCCGACCGGTGCCGCTATGGAGCATGTGGGTCACTACATTAGTACCCTGGATGACCAAGAGCTGGCAGATCAGCTTACTATGCTGCGCCTAAAGGATGTTACGGAAGTGTAACAAACTTTGCGGACGCTGCAACACTCGCGTAGTATGAAGGCGAAGGTCGCCGTTTGATCGGGTCGATATAGATCCAAGACCCAGGCCGACCCCGTGAAGAGGCCCTTTACTATATCGGCCCGTGCTGTCAAAGCGATTGTGACGGAAGACAGCACTGGGTCGGAAGAGGAAAGCAGCGGCCTGTCCAGCCAGGAGTCGGATGAAGACCAGTGCCGCCACGTTTGCATTACGGAATCCACCCCAAGAGCCCGATCGACGCCTAACAAGGCAGATCGGAAGGGCAGGAGCGGGAACAAGTCTGACCCGGACCGACCTCGCGAGAAGTGTGTTCACTGCGGGTCGAGTAAGCATGACGGTGGGGATTGCTGGAAGAAGTTGACCTGCAAGAAGTGTGAAAGACGCGGCCACCCCACCGATCACTGCCTCTTCGTGTGCAAGTCATGTGGAGAGAACCACGAGGCCGTCCAGTGCAAGATGAAAGAATTTTTCAATCTGATGCGCAAATGGTATGTGCCGAACAAGCACGCGAGGATGCTTCCACCGGACGTGGAAAAGATGTTAAACTAGAACGCTCTCCAGCTTGGAATCTGGATCGAGCCGAGCGGTATACGTTTGGCATCTATGCATATGTCGGAAAGGAAAATAAAACCGACAATACATGTTATATTCTCAATCGCGTCGGTCGGGATCATCCGGTCTACAGTCTTAAGACCGATGAATATTCCCGATCGAAGGTGTCATCAGTTGGATTTGCTGCCGGGGGAGTCTCGCGGATACTGGAAGAATCACGCGCCCGATAAATGGTTTAATCAGGCGAAAGCCTGTGGCAAGATTAATAACCAGAAGGCGACGATGTTGTTCGACTCTGGGGCCGAAGTCTCGATTATCGACTCCGCCTTTGCTCGTAAGGTCGGATGTCGTATAGACGACACCCAGATACAAGAATGCGTCGGAATTGGGGAAAACTCTTACATGACCGAAGGAAGGACGCGCGTGAAGATCACCCTCTCAGGTTCGTTGGTCTACTTCTTCAGCGCTTGGTTCGGCAAGCTGGCCGGTCAGGATGCCCTGTTAGGCATGGATTTTATATTGCCGGCGGGTATTCGACTGAATTTGTCTCATGGGGCTCTTAAACTCCCGGATGAGGTCCAGATCGAGCTAGCTGGTCGGCGGCCCCTATAATTGCCGCCGATGGAGGCATATGACTATATGAAGCGTTCACAGGTTGCTTTTGGTATGTTGAAGGCTAAGATGGCGACGGCACCGATTCTCAGGCACTTCGATCCGGAAAAAATGCCGACCGTCATTGTGTATGCTAGTAAGTGGACCATTTCCGCCACTATAGCGCAAGAACATGATGGAGTGTACCACCAGGTCACTTTTACGATCCGTACATTTAAGTCGAACGAAGTCAACTATGGGATCGTCGAAAAAGAAGTTCTGGTCTTACTACGGATTTTGGATGTGTGCTATAACCTGCTGGTCGGCCGACCCATAAAGGTCCTATCAAGGGAGTCAACATTGGCCTGGTTGCTATCAGCCAATGGGACGGACGGTCGGCTCGGCAGATGGTAAGCGATCCTGTCACAGTGGTCTCTCGAGGTCGTCAAGTGCGTCAAAGGGGAGGAAGAGATATTGGGCACATTGGCTGCCAGCATCACCCCTCGGTCTGAAGTGGATGAAGCTCTGATGGCGATTGCCCCAAGAAAACAACCTCGACAGTCTATCTCACGGCCGCAACCGACCGTCGATCGGGATGAGGAACTCCTGGTCTTGAGTTTCGACGGGTCCGCTAGCGTGAAGAAGAAGGTCGGCTCATATAGCGCCATACTGTGGAAGTTACCACAATGGTCTATAGTTGCATCCGCCGCCGATTTCACGCCGGACATAACGGTCAACGAGGCGAAATATCGGGGGCTCCTTCTATATCTCGACCTGCTGTCATCACAGAAGAAAGGTCGGATAATCATATGTGTTGACTCCAACCTGGTGATAAGGCAGATCACTGGAGAGATCGACTGCAAGGCGCCACGGCTGAAGTTGTTAAACGACCGGGTGATGAAGGCGTTAAAAGACTACCCCAACCACGAGCTATTGTACGTGAAACGGGATTGGAATAGAAGCGCCGACCATCTCGCGACCCAGGCCATGCGGGACCATATCGGGGTGACGATCACCGAGGAGGCCGTTCTACTCGAGCTAATGGATATAAACAGGCTCCCGGAGGTGATCAAACCCGAGGATAGACCCGACCAGGTGCATGTGATGGCTGCGACTAGATCGCGGACTCAGAAGTCTCGCCGATTTTCCCGAAGGAAAGGCTGAGTGAGCGTGTTGTGCAACAGCTAAGGGCGGAACGGATCCTCAAGGCGCAGGACGAAGAAGAGTGGATCGTCAACCAGAAAGCATACCTGCGCGGTGAATTGGCCAAGCTGACGAATGATCAAGCGAAAGATTGTGCCAAGATCGTGGACAGTTACGAGGTGGATGACAATATACTGCTATATTACTGTCGCGATGTTGACCAAGACAGTGCCGATCGAGACCGACTGGCGAAATTGGTGATCCCTGAGTTGCTGCAGCCGGATGTCCTTCATCACTATCATGTGAGTCTAGAAGGTGGAAATCAGGGCGTAGGCAGCACATATCACAAGATCAGGGCCCACTTTCACTGGAGAGGACTTTTTCGGAGCGTGCAGAAATATTTGGGCTGTTGCACCGATTGCGAGACTGGAAAGGGCAGACCGGTAATCAAGGGGCGATCGCCCGGGAATATCGACGCCACTTATCCTTTCCAGGTGATATCAATGGACCACATACCATCGCTGCCCAGATCGACGAGCGGCAACACTGAGCTTCTGATCTGGGTCGACCTGTTCACTGGTCTGGTCATTTCGAAGGCTAGTGCATCCCGATCTGCGGAGCAGATCGCCCAGAGTTATGAAGAATGCGTATTCAGAAGGTTCGGTGCCAGCGAGGTTATCAGACACGATCGGGAACCCGGTTTTATGGCCGAGGTGTTCCGATCGTTCAATAACATGCTAGGCCAGAAAAAGAGCGCGACGTTGGAATATCGTCCGCAAGCAAACGGATCGGCTGAACGCATGGTGCACACAATCACAAGGGCTGTAACAGGACTGATCCTGTTACGGGCTTACACTGTATTTTGCGAGGAAGCGCGCAATACAATAAGGGCAGGATTAATTGGTAACAACTAATCCTATACTAAAAGTAAATATAAATATTTGCTTATCTATTAGAACGCAAAATTAAGAGTGTTTATTAAATGGGTGGTTAGCGGCTAACAGTATAGTAATTACCTAACTAATATAATAATATCAAGTATTAAACTAACTGTACTATTATTTAACCTGCATGATTCGGTATTTATACCGAATCGACTTTTCCTTCGTAGATTATAATAACTTATAATCTCTTATTTAAATTTCAGACAACGCGTCTGAAATTTAACTGTGACATTCTAACTTGAATATCAATTATGTAATGGCACCCCATTACATCACCCCCCGCTTAAGGTGGATGGCCAATAATAATTCTTATTTTGGCCAATCATAGGTGGCACTTGTTGCTCGTTCTCATTTACCAACTGCTTGACCATCGACTCGATGGTCAAAGCACGCGGCGGCGCTATAAAGAGCGCTGCTGAAAACATCGAAGGAGCTTCTTCCTCCGCCTCAGCACTAGGTGCTGAGGTGCTGAGTGACAACAGTGACGCTTCATTAGCAGCGTCAACCACGCAAAGGTCGGAAGACGGACCGTCTTCGACCACAGATGCTGCTAAGGCGTCATCTGGCAAGAAACAGGGAGATGCTGCTAATGCAACATCTCTCACGATGACAACCCCCGAATGGTGTGTTGATAGGAAGGGTTCTTCCATGTTTGGAGACAGTTTTGACTCCGAACAAAGTGATCGGGGCACAGCTGTTCCCGAGAAAGGATCTAGCGAGCCGAAACTCGCTAGGTGCTCATCGCCTAACAGCGATGATGACTCTGGTGTCGGTGTCATCTATGACAGCGACAATGATTATCACAGGTGGTTGCGGGAACGCAGATCCCCACCTGGACCAAGTACTTCTCCACGTCGGGGTGATTTAACCCCGGCGCATGGTGTTGAAGCAGGCGGTGCTCCTCCTGCTAAAAGTGCTCGAACAGAAGCGGCGCCTGCCGCTTCTAAAGCGTATCATCGTACGGAACCACATGTTCCGTACAAAGTGGGGTTTTGGACCCCTGGATGGGCTATTGCCCCCAACAGTGGCGGTCACCGTAAGCGGGACTGTCAATATGCGTTGTTCGATATCAACGTGCTGGATTACTGCGAAGACATCCAGTCACGTCGATTCGATCGAAGTACAGACGATAGATGTCTGTACTTTATTGACCTCTTTTTCCAGGTTCGATATTATTCGAGCCGGAAAGGGTCAAGGAGAAACAGGGACGATGAAGACGCCCTGACGCAGAGTTGGAACGCTTTTGTTGACAACTACAACAAAAGTCCAGATGATTACGTGAATAAAGTTCACGTAATGCGCGAGCGCTTTTTAAAGCACTCACGAAGAGGCAAAATAGAATACATCCATTTTGATTGCATCAGAGAAGGGTTGAACTGTGGTGTCCCTTCTCACCTCGTTTGCCCGCAGTGTCCGCAGGGCGCTCCTCGTCTGTCAGAGGAGGAGTTGCGGGGGTACGGTGGCTTTTCCGTACCCGCCGAAATTCAGGGTTTAATTGATACCCTGAATGCATCAACACCTACTGTTGATGCTACTTCGCATTATGAGTTTGAGACTCCTTCTCAAACTCAGTAAAAAGGTCTGGGGCGTCGGCCCTAAGAACCTCAATCGGTTTCCAAGAGTCGAACTCTTGGGGATATCCCAGCCAGCGTACCAAGTATTCGGTACGCTGCCCCTTCTTCAAAGGCACCGAGCGCTTCGAGATCAAGCGCTCGAGGATATATAGCTTATTCCCCTGATTATCGATCAGGGGCGGCGGAGGTTGAGAAGTCCCTCGCCGTTGTTGTTGCGGAGCATGGTTCTTCGCTCCGCAAGCTCGAGGAGGGTTATTCCTCCTTGAGCAGCGATATGTCTCACTCTGTGAAGACATCTTAGGGGCGCACACTGCCCTTCTGCAGAAGAATGATCTTCTGTACATCGAGCTTTCCCGCTGTAAGGAAGAGCTCGATCGGCACAAGGCTGATCTTGAGCAGTCGAAGGAGGAGGTAATGATTCTCCGCTCTGCTCATCAACGGCTGGAAGCCGATTACAAGTCTCTCTTGGGAGACTTGGAGAAGCACGGTATCTTCCGTGGTTCTGCATCTCGTCGTAAGACGAAGACGAGTGATACGGCTTGAGCCGCCCAACATAGAATGTTGGGTGGAGCCGCATTGCTGTGGGAATGTCTAAGGTATAGGCATTCCCCCGAATCTCTTGGACCTTGAAAGGTCCAATGTACTTAGGAAGCAACTTCCGTGTAGGGAAGTTGCTTATTGCATGTATAGGCAAATTGGTAGTACTTAATAATACCAATTCGCCTTTCAGAAAGGAGTTTTTGTTCTTCCTTCCTTGCTTGTCTGCATTTTGCTTCTGCTTATCAAAAGCAGAGGCATGTGCATCTTTTATATAGCGTATTACAGATTTTCGCTGTAATACGAATTCATCTACTGCTTTATCAGCAGTGGGTGCGTTGTCCTTATTGTCTGCAGCCATTGCTGCAGACACATATTCATCATATGCAGCTTCAGTTTCATTTGGAGCTGCTTCCGCTTCTACTGTACTTTCAGTAGAAGGGCCATCGTTTTGTTCACAAGTTGCAGTTGCAACTTGCGCATTGACTCGCTCAAAATTTGAGCGGGTCCCTCCCCCACTTAGATTTGGCGTACCGCCAAGTAAAGCTGGGGTTCGTGGATGCCTTAAGGCATTCACGTAGAACGGTGTATGCTTAGTTGAAGCATGCACCGAATTGCTAATCGCGAATTCAGTGAGTGGCAGATAGTCACTACACTGTTCAAAGGCATGTGCGTATGATCGCAACATGTCTCCGAGAACGCGGTTAACCCGTTCCGTCTGCCCATCCGTTTCTGGATGGTCCGCAGTTGACATATTCAACTGGGTTCCCAACAATGAGAACGTTTCTTGCCAGAAACGTCCTGTAAATCTCGGATCTCGATCCGAGACAATGTCTTCCGGAATTCCGTGCAAACGGAATACCGTATCAACGAATATCCGCGCCGTTTGAGCGGCGGTTACGTTCGCTGATACTGCAGTAAGATGTACCATCTTACTGAAACGTTCTACAAAGACCACTATTCCAGTCTTCCGACTATTGCCGGGTGGAAGACCGAATACGAAGTCCATTGAAATGGACTTCCAATACTCTGTCGGAACCGGCAGAGATTGCAGCGGAGACTGTGCAGACTGCGCAGGCTTAACGCGCTGGAAAATCTCGCAAGCGCGTACGTATTTTCGTACCCACTTGTACTGGTTTCGCCAGTAAAAGTCACGTGCGAGAGAAGCGTATGTCTTCTCTCGACCTTGATGCCCCGAAATCGGTGCATCATGATACTCAAACATAATTTGATGTTTGAGATCATCGTCGTTTGGAACGACGATGCGACTTTCATCTTTTTGGTCTGTGCTGTAAAGCAGCAGACCATTGTGCAGTCGATATCGATGCACGCAAGCGCGGAGGAACTCTGGTAGTTCGTCGCGTTTCTCACTTGATTGATTACTTACGTAATAAATCAACAGACATGTCTCCTCGTCTGTTTTGTACGCCTCGCGTACTTGTCGTATAATTGACGACGACAAAGCAGCGCAACGGATCGCGTTTGCACTGGCACCTTCGGTTACGGACGGTTTCATCTCGTAATCGGGCCTTCGTGATAGCGCATCTGCTATCACGTTCACCTTTCCGGGTTTGTATTCAACCGTAAGGTTGTACTCAGCAAAGAATGACAGCCATCGAGCCATTCTTTGAGAAATGTGCGGTGAATTCACGGCCGTGCGTAGCGACGCATGGTCCGTGTAAACCACAAACGGTCTATCTCCCATGAGATAGATCCGAAACTTGGCCAGTGCATACTTCATGGCAAGGAGTTCCTTGTCATGCACTGGATAGTTGCGCTCGGCTGGGCGCAACTGACGCGATTGATAGCAGATTACGCGATCACGATCATCCTGATCACGCTGCATCAAATCACAGCCGATAGCGAAATAGCTCGCGTCGCAAACGACGTGGAACGGACGCTCGTTATCGGCTATAGCCAAGACAGGCGTTTCAGTCAATCTTTTCTTGACTGCATCAAAAGCATCTTGGCATTCGGTATCCCAATGCCATTTGACATCTATCTTAAGTAATTGAGAAAGAGGTCGTATCAACCCAGCATAGTTGCACGAATACTTGTGCAAATATGTTGCCAACCCAAGGAACTTTCGAAGTTCCTTAACGTTGTTTGGCGTAGTCCATTCAACGATCACCCTGATCTTTTCTGGATCAGGACGCACCCCGTTCTTGCCCACAAAGCATCCAAGAACGGGTATCTCAGGTGCACCAAAGGTGCACTTCTTTAGATTTGCATAGAGCTTATGCTTACGCATAAGCTCTAACACTCGACGTAGATGTTCCCTATGGACATCTACATCGCTTTTATCGTGTTCACCCTTACAATGGATGAACACGTCATCGAAATAACTCGGTGCGAATTCTCGCACCGGGCGTAATAGATGCGTTACGCATCTGTTAAACGTAGCAGGGGCATTTCGAAACCCCTGCGGCATTACAAGCCACTCCCAAAGCATGCCGCTTGGGGTGCTTACCGCCGTGAGAGGGATATCCTTCTCACGAATTAGGATTTGATAAAATCCATCTCTTATATCGAGAGCACTAAAGATGGTGCTCCCGCACATGCTATCAATGATGAAATCTTTTCGCGGTATCGGCGTCTGCGCCGGTACCGTCGCTGCGTTCAGCTTGTTGTAAGCGTGAACGATTCTCCACCCACCTGTGGACTTTTTCACACAAAAGGTGGGGGTAGAGTGCGGTGAGATAGACTCCCGCACTTGGACTGATTTACGACGAGCTTCGAAAAACTCGTCGATCGCTTTTACTTGATCACGCGGCAACGGCCATTGCCGCGTGACACAATACTTCGTGCCTGGCACGAGGTCAATTTCATGACGAGTTCCTTTATCCATAGGGAGATCGCTAGGTACTTCTTCTGGAAATACGTCAGCGTATTCCCGAAGTACCTCATAAAATGGGGAGTTCGCTTTAAGCGACTCCCAGCTCTGCGCTTCAAAGCGCTGAACTTTGGTTTGATCATTGGGAACCTCGTTCCCAATGTTTTCCACTTGTAATGTGGATATTCGTTCACGAATATCCACTACATCATCTGTTGCAACGATAATACAGATCTGTTCGATCTGATCATCGTGCAAGTTTCTCATAAACTTCTTCCAGCTTAGCGCTGAAAGAGCCATCACTCCGAACCTTCTTTCGGAGGGTGTTCCATCAACAGAGACTGGGTAGCTAATCCGGTCTCCGTTTGCGTCAAGACGTTGATCTTCTCGACGGAACTGTCCATGCAATCAGACGCACTCGTCTGATTGACTGCTACACGGTGATTACGATTCACCGTGTGCGAACACTCATCATCATGGTGGCCACTGCCTACCATGGAATTTTCTTGGCGATCAGATGTGCTCGTCTGATCGGCCGCCTGTTCTGCGACACGGTGGTCTTTATCACCCGTGTGCATGGCTAACGCAACGTGGTGGGCACTGTCCACCACGGAGTTGTGCTCACGATTGCACTCGATCGTGAGTTCACTCTCATCAACACGGAATTCTTTCGTCGTGTTGGAACCTTCGGTCGCACAGTGGGTGTTTCCCACTGTGGATACTATTTCATTCTCACGGTGGGTGTTCCCAACCGTGGATATCACTTCATTCTCACGGTGGGTGTTTCCCACCGTGGAATGTTTCTCTCCAACACGCAACGACTCTTCTGTTGCGTGTGGTAGTCCCTAGGGACTCTCACCAGCGGAGGTACCTTCCGCTGATCGTGTCGTAACAGACCTGGTGGTGCCATCGCTATCCACCAGACTGTCCGACGCTGCGGTTGTATCTTCTGATACAGCCGGATTACACACAGGGTGATCAGATCCTGTGGGTCCGCCGCAGTCGATCGATAGGTTAACCCAGTCGATCGAAGGTTTAAACTTGGACATCCATGGGATTCCAAGTATCACATCGAACTTTTCATCTAAATCGAGGACGATAAATACATCCTCGAATGACAGTTCATTCAACTCGAAGCGTGTTTTAATCACACGCTTTGGAATATTCACGGTTGCACCTGTTGCTAACCGGACTGACAACATACTTCGTGGGGTTTCTACCTCCACGAAGCTCAACAGCGTTAGACTCTGAGTTCTAACGAAATTTTTTGACGCTCCTGTGTCAAACAAAGCTCGCATGGGGACATCGCTCCCGTGCGGCTTAACCTCCAGGGTGATAAGAGGCTTATCATCACCCTGCACCTTTTGACAGGACATAGTACCGTCTGGGGCTATTACCCTCACATGCCCTATGTCGGCATGTGGGATAACATTCCCAGTAGGGCGCCCCGCCCCTACTGGTGATCTACGTTTTTTGCACCAACAGGGTGATGTACCTGTTCGTGTCGCCGTGCAGCGGACGGTTCCGTCTGCTGACTGCGTGGCACCGGACGCGGTGCCATACACTCATGAGCAAAATGCCCCATTTTCGCGCATAGATTGCAGCGAATATTCTTCTTAAATTTCGGTTGCTTCGAGTTCGAAGCAACTGCAACCGATAGGTCCATCGGCTCTGAACCTCCACCGCCCATGCTCTGGCGCGGGTGGCTGTTTCTTGAGACGAAGTGTGAACTTCGTCTGCCCGACCGCTGATTGTTGACATGCTGTTGCGGCATGTCAAAAGCGAAGGGCTATTGATCTCTTCGGTTGTACCCAGCATGCGATAACGCTGATCGCATGCTGAACTCTTCACGGATGCTCATATCAATGGCATCCTGTAGAGTCTCTGGCGGGTGCCGGTAAATACTCTGTTTGACGGGACCATCATTGAGTCCCTTCATGAAGCCAGTGACCTGCATAGCAGGGGGCACCGGCTCATACACAATATTTGACAGCAAAGATTGCGTCTTCTGAGCGTTTCTTGAAGGTCAAGATTACCTTGCCGGAGTTCCATGAACGCCTGCCGACTACTTAGCTCCATTTCTGGAGCTTCAAAGTTGAGATTTAGCTCAGATTTTAATTCCTTATAAGTAAGGAACGCAGAGTCATCAGTGGCTCTGCGACTCATCGCCCATGCCCTGGCTCTGCCGCCCAGACATGTTGTGGCGAAGTACGCCTGTTGACGTTCGTCAACAATATTTTGCGCAGAGATGGCATCTTCCACCTCTGCGAACCATCTACGAAGGGGCTCGCCCCATTCGCCGGTAAAGGGCGGTACTCGAGCCTTTACCACTTCACCGCTATGCGTTGCAGGTGCAGGTGCGGTCCGCGCTGCCTCTTGCGCGGGACGTGCTGGCTTTTCTAGGTGGTTTCGCCTAAAGCGATTCACCACCTCTATCACTTCCTCCGGGGTATTACCCAGGAGGAAGGTAATGATGTCGGTCCCCATGGACCGAACCATTTACACCGTCGCGTCTTTACTACGCGACGAGAAGTGAGGGAAGTGTTTATTCACCTCTTCCAGCGTTCTCTCTCGCTCGGCAGGCGTCATGTCTCACGACTTGATGCCGAGCGGCTCTTAATCTTCGCTCCGCTAGTTAACTAGCGGAACGGAACTGTGGTCGTTAGGAAGGACCACAAAGTGCTACCAGGTGTAACAGGACTGATCCTGTTGCAGGCTTACACTGTGTTGTGCAAGGAAGCGCGCAATACAAGAGGGGTAGGATTAGTTGATGACAACTATCCTATACTAAAGTAAATATATAAATATTTACTTGTCTATTAGAACGCAAAATTAAGAGTGTTTATTAAATTGGTGGTTAGCGGCTAATAGTATAGTAATTATCTAACTAATATAATAATATCAAGTATTCAACTAACTGTACTATTATTTAACCTGCATGATTCGGTATTTATACCGAATCGACTTTTCCTTCGTAGATTATAATAACTTATAATCTCTTATTTAAATTTCAGACAACGCGTCTGAAATTTAACTGTGATATTCTAACTTGAATATCAATTATGTAATGGCACCCCATTACACTTATTCTTGAGGGCTTCCTCCTTTTGCTCTTCGGTGGCCGTGGGACATTCTCGCACCCAATGTGGCTTCTTGCATATCAAACATCCACCCCTGGGGAGTTTTTTAACTTCACCGTCCCTCATGTTACCATTGTTTTTCCGTGTTGGTCCTGGCGTATCATCCCTTAGAGGCTCTGGATGCTTGTTCCCACCAGCAATCCCTTTTGGTGATCTTTCACCAATCACATCACGCTGCTTGCCTGAACCCTTGACTTTCCGCCCATTGATATCATTGCATTTTCGGCCTAGCATGTAGTAATGCTGTTGCGCCGTGGCCTTGTCCAGAACCAATTGGAACAATTCTTCCTCATTCGTCCTTGCGGACATCCGATCGAATTCCACTAAATGCTGCACCTCCTCGCGCAGCATACGAGGCTACAGATTCTCGATTAGCAGCTGAGACCTCTTCTTAGCCTTATCCCTGCTGTCATGCTCATCGGCTCCACCTCGCCCGATTACAGTTTGGAGGCCATTATCGTCCACTATCGCATTAAAATCCGAAAAGTACTTGAGGATACGGGCTTGCACGTCATCCTCTTTCATATCCACCTTGAGTTTACTCTTGACTAACACCCTCACATCGAGCAGGTGCTCGTTCATAGGTTTTCCACATCGTTTGTTCACTTCATCCAGAATGTTTGTATCTGTAACCTTCTCCACTGTAGACTTGAGGATATAATGACACAGGTTCTCGAGTAGCTTGGCCTCTACTGAGCCTTTGACACTCGCAACGACAGACTTGTAGACCTCACCAGTAGTCTTACATCTGTCCTTCATCTTCATCTCGTACTGTTTACGCTCTCGTACCCACTTGATAAGCGAGGATTGACTCCAGGAGGTCATCCGCGGCGCCGCAATGAACTCGTACATCGGTTGGGCCGTCTTCATCTCGACATCACCGTCCTGATCCAGGGTATAGTTCACCATGTTCCTCCCTTTCAGGAATTCCCGTATATCGTGTAGCGTATCCAGGCTTGTTGACTTGACCAAAGTATACTTTATGGTGCCTCAGGTCTCCAACCTGAGTGTCGTTCTTTAACTGCAAATCAAAAAGTGTATTATATTCAGTTTACCTACGCAGACACGCCCGAGCTCCACCCAACTACGGAGCCTCGTGCTCCACCCCTTGGTGACACATTTATGCCACGTCCGTGCAACATGCAGTTTTGACATACAGTAGGTACCACAATATCAGCTATTCTGCACATGCGAGAGATAGGCCCTTTGTCTCAAGTAGAAGCAAGTAGGGCGGAGAGCGACAGCGATGTAACGCAAGCTCTGCACAGCGTTTGTGGCCACCTCGATGGAACTAATTCGGCAGTGCTTCGAAGCCAGTACCTAACCACAAGCCATTGTTTGTTCCGGAAACGGACTATGTGCAAATTAGTAATGATGAACACGCAGAGGGAGATATCCCGTGCCAAGTGGTCTTGAAGAAAGAGAAAGAAACGCTTGTCACGCAAACTGCTCTCATCAAGTGCCTTTGGTTCGTTCTGGTCCACGCGGGAGGGTGCACCCTGTGCCCACGCGCTATCACAAAGTATACGTGGTGGAACGCATACACATGGTTCCTTCTATGTTGGCGTGGCTCGTTGATTTCCAGTTCGTAGAACGTTCTACAAGGCATCCTTAGAATGTAAAAAAGCTTCAAGTTACTCACTACTTCGTTTTTTAATAGGGAATTGTTAAATGTACGCCAATAATTTGTTAAATGTACGCCCTGTTAAATGCACGCCTTTTCAGCCTTAGGTAATATGATGGCACAGTCATGGAGGACTAGAGAAGCGAAAAGAATGTAAGATGGGGCACCAGCACGGCATTGTGAATGAACAAGCAGGTGGGACGTTACAAAGAGTTGACATTCGTCTTGGATCTTCAGAGCTTCACACGGAGCAGACGGCTGAAGCGGAGATTGTAGAGAAGATTGAGCAACTCAAGGTCGCACTTTTGCGCAAGCACGAAGAATCCAAGCAGATTGAGCGACAATTGGAAGTGTGTTCCGAGAAGCTCTTATCTATTCGTGGTGAATCGGGCCCGACGATTCAGTCTCGTCAACGGCACACAATGGTTAGTAGTCGATCCAAGTTACGTCTGTTGCCGGCAGTGCTGGAAGCAATGGATCAGAAAGATGTCCTTCCTCGACGTGGCTTTGACACATATACTTCGTCGAATGTCTCCTCGATCTCGGGATATTCGTCCCAATCGATGCCTGTACCTCGTTCAAGGAATATACACGCCCGAAGTGCGCGTGCGACAGCTCTGGCCAATGTTGACAACATGTCCGTCTCATCTTATGTGCCCAATTCGTCGAATACATCCGCTCGACGAGGGCAGTCACCACGAGGGATGCGCTTCGGAATTTAACGAAACTATACAAAAACATGCCACAGAGATATGAAGCAACGATGATTAATGCGTCGGAAGCTGGCGCGACGTCCTTGTCATCACGGGGAGCCGTCATATCACGAGCGCGCATTGCGCGTGACTCGTTTTTACCAAAAGCGACAGTCCTGGCGTCGGATATTACGACGTAAAGATGACAGGTCGTGTCAAAGGTGGAGAAATTGGTGATTCTGATCCGACATTGCCATGGTCTTGAGAGGATTTTATCGCATTTACATGTAGTAGTACAAATGTCTATAGTTACATTTTTTCTATATAATAACGTATCAAGACATTTACCAGTTTGATCTTCATTTAACAGATCACGTTTGTAAAAATCTTCTTTACTAGAAGAGAGGGGCGTACATTTAACAAAATTAGTTTATGTTTTCAAAAGGGCGTACATTTAACACCTTGGGGGGGCGTACATTTGACAATTCCCTTTGTAATATACTACGGGAGGGTACTCACTACATCGGTTTTTTTAATGTACTAGGGGATGGTGGTACCCGTCGTTCCGACGAATTGTTTCATTAAAATTTCAAATAAAGACCTTGTCGACGTCGAAACACTAAAGTTGAGAAATAAGAAAGGTAATAGAAGTTAAAATGTCCACATTTCAGAAATATTACGTGCAGGGCACTCACCACTCAGTAAATTTAACTTGTATTACCTTTCTTATTTCTCAACTTTTGTGTGCCGAAGTTTAAGGTGAAATTTCAGTCAAGCAAAATTACTTATACGAAATTCAAGTGATAAAAATCTATCTTTCTTCTTTACCTAATAACATCTCCTTCTATAATATAAGACCGTCTTATATTATAGACGTGATTTGCCTCAGCAGACGGACAGACAGACGGTCTTATATTATAGAAGGAGATACCTACATGTTGTACGTTTGGGTTGGTACGCACAGACTGACTCTCTCAGTAATCATATGTTTCAAAGGAATCTCAATATTAGTATATTAAATGATGTGACGCATATATGATTATCAAGAGGCAGCACAAACGAAGCAGACCAGATGAGGTGCAGGTGCACCGGATCCCAAGATCTGTTGGCCGTCTCCATTCCCCAATTTGCTTTCTTCCACTGAAAACTCCACGATGAACACCACGCTTTGCTTGCGCCTCATTTGGATCTTGCCAATTGCCACGCTTCTTACGGGATGCGCTGGCGCCACTGCTACCTCTCGCTCCTTCGAAAACGACACCGACGATAGTGTACCCGCACGTCTTCTGCCTGAAGAACCTTCGAGCACGGAGGGAAGACAAGACAGTTTCCAAGCGATCGCCACCAAGTCTGGAGCGTCGCCACCTGAAGAAAGGACTCCCCCAATCAGTCCGGCCATCGCCATTGTAAAATCCGTGGCGGAGACAATGAAACCATTGGCTCAAGGAAGTACGTCAGCCATGGTCCATGCAACGACCGCTACGTCGACCTTGCAACAGTGGTGGAAAGATTTTCGGGAGGCTACGTTGACCATGCAACAGTGGTGGACGGACTTTCTACTAGAAAAAGGAATTACGCAATTGCCTGATGTTATACATGGTTCTAAGAAATTAGACCTCATGTTTGATTTCGTGCTCTTTCTCGAGAAGCCGGAGAGACATGAACGGTATCGTGCATGGAAAACATGGCGTAGCACTAATTCTGTTGGAAAAACGGATAAAATCACGCTTGACATGGTCAATCCACCGACAAAGAAAGAGGCTGACAAGATAATGACGAAGTTGTGGCAATCATTCGTAAGGCAGCAGCATTTTCCAGAGTTTCCGCCACCTATCGGTTATCTCGACTCCTACTTACAAGATTTGTTGAGACCCCAATTCTTGGAATTTGTACGTTCAGACCCTCAGAGGTCAGAACAATGGATGAAGTGGCTAAGCTTCAAAGCTGGCACAGAAGAAGCATTGGCTAGAGAAGAACTCATGCCTGCCGTGGTCCAAGAGATGACAGAGACCACGAAAAATAAGCTCTCCCATTATGAGGCTACGGTGACAATACAAAAGTTGTGGAAAGAATTCCAACCACTGTTACCCATGGTGAAAGAGGTCGGATTTCGCCTAGACGACGGGGACGTTTTTTTGACTTTTGTTTCACTAGATCCCGTGAGACAAGCCGACTATGATGAATGGCGAAAATGGCGTATCACCACTTTTGGCACAGATGGTCCTGAATTCACCAAGGAAATGGTCAAAACACCGACAGAGAAGGAGGCTATCAAGATAATAGAGACGTTGCTTGATGATCTCCAACAGCAGCCAGGTGTTTCGGTTACCCTTCTTGATCCACCTCAAGCTGGTCAGCTCCCACGCCATAAAGTTGATGTACCCCCCGGATTCAAATTTATTCCAGGAAACCATGCGAGGTCAGTTAAATGGATGCAGTGGCTAAACCTATACGCTGATGCTATGCAAGAACAAGTGGATGCTTCGGTAGAATTTACTTTCTCACTTAATGCAAAAGTATATGCTGGGCTCCTTAAGAGCATAATGTGGAGTAAATTTCGACAATCGGGGGTAACGAAAAATCCGGATATCCCGTTGACTTACGATCGTCTTGTTGCCGAAGAAAAGCGTCAACTCGACGGGCCGTTTCTATTATTTGCTCTTAAACACCGGAGACGGAAAGACTTATTAGATGCGTCGAAAGCGATAACGCAACCAAAGATAACGCAACCAGCCGGATCTAGAAAACGACCACGTGACTCTTCGAATTCTCCATCATGATGATAAAGTTAGTTAACGTACGCAAGAACAAGGCTAGCGTTCGATCATTATCGACAGTGCATCGGCCTTTTCAGCTTTAATAGGCATTCTCTTTTGAGCGCTGGTTCCGATCTCACGCCTTCACCAAGCGCAACATTTCTTCGATCTTGAGCAACGTAGCACATCCTTCACGCTGAGTCTTGTTAGCTCGAGTGTGCAAGCTTTTTTGTTGTCACCTGGGCGCCCAACAGAAACGCCAATAGCGGTTTGTAGACGTTGCCGATCGTTGACGGCTGGAACGTTGTGTTCATATGACGATTGAAAGCGAGGCAAACGACATAAACGAAGGTAAATCCCTCTCTGCTCTCCGCCCTACTTGGTCTCAAGTCAGCGAGCGCGCTAGTGTCTGATTCAGATTCGTTAGTGCTATGGGAAGCAAATAAATTCCGTTCTTCGTGTCTACTTACTTCGTACTCAAGCAAAAAGACGCCAAGACTTGCATTGCGTCGCGGTTCAGACGCTCGACGGTTCACTTCATACACCGGCACGTAGGTGGGAAGGGCACTGATCCTGTCAAGCTGATCCTCCAGGAGATTCTTGTTGAAGTGGAACCCGTTGCCCCAATCAATCTTGACCAAGTGCGTACGTTCATCCTGGACCACAAGCAATGTACTTCGTGTGGCCGTACGATTCACCAACAAAGGGACGAAGTCACAATGGCTACTTCACGTTGGGTCGCTGAATCCCACGTCCTTCCTTCACGTGCTACCACATGCGACAGGCAGTCACAAACGCTGGAGCGATCAACATTTGAAGCGCATGCAAAAGTCAAAATTTACCCGACTCGCGCATCTTCCTGTACCTGCGCCGTCTGACGTGTCTTTTGAAGCTTCTGCGCCCGCTGCACTGCTACTGCATGCAACGTGTTATCCCTCCTTCATGAATCCAACGTGTCCGTCGACGACACTTCCTGAGACGGCAAGCCAAGCACACGACGCTGCGCCAGCGACGACGATGTGACAGTTGCAGTTTGTTTTCGTCGCAGCTGCTGCGGCTGAGCCAATTCGCGTGGACTGGGGCCGCTACCACTTGCCTGCAAATGTTTTCAAGCTTGTGCACGTGCCGATTGGGCCGCTACCTCCTTTTTCATGCGCTCGACGCTCAACTTCGGTGACAGCCTGGGAACGTCGTGAGGGCGTTGAAATTGGCATGAACGATACCGCAAACGACCGTTGAAACCTGCTTCAAGAGCTTATGTCAATCCTCTTTCTTCCTTCTCACGTGGAAGCGCGTACAGTGTGTCGTGCCATCAGGCGCAGAAGGTTTCAAGTGACTACTTTACTCAATACGAGACAATAAAGTGGACCCTTAGTCCCCTACTTTGTCCAGCCAGGGCGTCATCATATGTCTAGATCAAGTAGCCCACGAGATCGAGGAAAGACGCGTCCGACGTCATTCCCCACGCCGGTGTCTCATACGGAGGGAAGCGATGACAATCGACGAGTGTGGAGGCTACGATGCAGTTCTCACGTTCCACCGTGTGTCAAAGGTCATGATACAAGCTCGTCTCAAAAGAAAAAGTCTCGTGACATATTCCTTTGAATCCAGTCCTGACATGGAAACAAAAGGCGGACTCCGTGGCAGCAGCAACTCATGATGAAGCAGTGGTAGGACCCGAAAACGAGGTACGAGGTGCAAAACGCGACTGTGAGGTAGAAGGCGAGCGGCTGCAGCAATCCTTTCACGTACGTGGTGGCACCATGTCCTTGAAAGGAACTTGTGAGACGGATGCGAAGATTGCAGTCGCAGTGGCAACCACATGGGGTGAACGATTGTTTCTGGCCTATGCAGACGAACATGCAAACTCGTGGACAAATGCTGCGGAAAATGGTATTTGTGTGTCGCTTTTGCCACGGTGCGTCGGCTTTTCCTTGCCGTCTTCGTACCGACTGCTGTACTCAAAGTGTGGATTTGTTGATTTGCGTAGATGAAAAGGAGCATCCTGCAGTTGATCGCTATGCGGTCGACCACGTGGATCGTGTTTGACATGCAACACAGAGCAGGTATGTCGAGCGAGTGTCGAAAAAAAGCACTAACAGTCAGTACAGACGTCATGCTGCTCATTGTCAAGAACATGATGCATGAATGCATAAATAATAGTATCAGTAACTATACATGTACTACCTTAATTCATGTATTAAATAATAGTGCTTTCTGTACAAATACGAACTAATCTCCACCAGTTGTACTTCTTTTTAGGACAGCACCAAAAGCTCTAGCTCTAAATTCTAATCGTGGTTTAGTTTCTGTGGTTACTTTTTGGGCGCCCTTGGGTCGTCTTGTCAGCGGCTAAAAAAGCTGTCATGTATTAGACCAATTACATTTATCCGTTGGGTTGTAAGTCGCTGTAGACATGACGTGACTAACATTAATGAACTACTGGCACGGGAACGGATGCCGACCGGTTACCACGACTACAAGTCGATCATTTATTGTAGCGAGTGCGAGCGCAAGTGTTGGAAGTGCGTGTACCCATTTTGTGTTCTTGCGCCCTTACAAGATGGTGAAACCCCATTGGCTGGAAAAGAGTGTATATATTTTAGGTGTACATTGACTGTTCCTTTTGATATGCATTTTAGTATGACTGTATGTTAAGGTAACTTACATAATACCATTTTCAATTGGGTGCCGCATCCATCTGCGCGCGCACTCGACTCTCCCACTCGAACGGAAATGTGACGCACGTTCTTTCCACGCTCGCAGCGCTCGCTCGCCTTTCCTCGTCAGTCACAGCGCGTGCGCTTCAACCACGTACGATGTTGTCGTCATGGGCGGTGGACCGGGCGGGTACGTGGCCGCCATCAAGGCCGCGCAGCTCGGGCTCCACACGCGTGTATCGAGTCGCGTGGGTAATTAGGCGGCACGTGTATCAACGTCGGCTGCATCCCGTCCAAGGCGCTGCTTCACTCGACGCACCTGCTACACACAGCGCAACATGATTTCAAGAGCTACGGCATGGACGCGCCAGACGTGACGGCCAACTTTCCACAGATGATAAAGGCAAAGGAAAAAGCGGTGTGGACATTGACGGCGGGGATTGAAAGTCTCTTTAAGAAGAACAAGGTGACGTTTATTCGAGGCTTTGGTAAACTCTCGGCCCAGGGCGAAGTGTCCGTGGCGCTCAATGACAACAAAGGGAACGAGACGGTGCGTGCCAAGAACATTATCATCGTGACGGGGTCCCAAGTGACGCCATTACCGCCCGTGCCCGTGGACATTGAGGCTGGCAAGATTGTGGATTCGACCGGTGCGCTCTCGTTGACGCGCGTTTCAATTTGGAACCAAAATCACGGCGTCCGAAGTCACCGGGGACCTTGCCACGCTCACGACCGAGCCTTCGAAGGGGGGGGAGCAGAGTCGACGATTACGTGCGACACTGTGCTCGTGGCCACAGGCCGTCGCGCGTTCACTGCAGGCTTGGGCTTGGAGCAAATGAGCATTCAGACGGACAAGCTCGGTCGGATTAAAGTCAATGAGGCCTTTCGGACGCAGGTGCCTGGTATCTTTGCCATTGGCGATGTGATTAAAAGCGCCATGTTGGCGTACAAGGCGGAAGAAGAGGGGATTGCATGCGTGGAAAATATTGCTGGGAAGCACGGGCATGTCAACGACAATGCGATTTTCCCGGTGTGATCTACACGTTCCCTGAGTTTGCTTCCGTGGGCAAGACGGAGGAGGAACTCAAGGCTCAAGGCGTCGCGTACAATGTCGGCAAGTTCCCCATGATGGCCAATAGCCGGGCGCGCACGGTGGCCAAAGCGGACGGTCTCGTCAAGGTCCTGGCTAATAAGCATTCGGACAAGCTGCTTGGCGTCCACATTATCGCTAGCAACGTTGGGGAGATGATTTCCGAGGGTGTCATTGGCATTGAGTATGGCGCGGCTAGTGAAGACCTGGCTCGCACGTGCCACGCCCACCCGACCTTGAGCGAGGCCTTAGCGTGTCTCGCTGCCTTCGACAAGCCCATTAACTTCGAGACAGCCAGGGCATGATGAAAGCTTTGTATGGTGCAAGCGACAGATGGCTCGCGCATTTCTTTGGGAGCGTTTGTCCAACTGGTTCCACACCACCCGTAGCATGACAGCAGCATGGGACTAGAAGAGAGAATGGTTGACACCGATCTAAGACTATTAACGATTCCCTCTAGTATACTGTAGTCTACTAGTTTACCCGAGTGACGCCCCCCCTTCGTGTTTGTGGAAGGGCGCCCTTTTCAATTTTATCTATTACAAGTGTAGGTACGTCGCACCGACGGCGGCAGATGTTTTTCTCCAGGGTTTTCCAGGGTTAGGGTAGCGAAAACACAGGGCAAGAACCACCGGGTGCTTCTCGCCCTACGTCTTCGCTATTTTGAGCACCGCCCAATCAAAAGGCTGGAAAAGGACCATCGTACGGACGGTATTCTTTTATATAGATAGACTAGATAATGTACCCGTTGTACCAACGGGTAAAAGAAAAACAAAAAAAACATAGAATGGCAATAAAAGAAATTATTGATGAGACCGCCTTCCATGGCGATCCCAAACACGGCGAAGCTTTGATCAGCAACCGACTGAGGTACCTAAAGAAGAGCTTCAGTGTACATGACATTTTTCATGTACCCGTTTTGAATGTCTTCGGCCAATAGCACATGCACATTGGGTGGGGACGTTGCCCGCGAAAAAGCAACATACAGTTGTCCATGCGAGAACACATCCCGTTCAAGGCAAATCCCGAGATAGATCAGCATCTGACCTTGGGATTTGTTAATGGTCATTGCGTATGCCAATCGAACAGGAAATTGTCGCCGTCTGATTTCATACGGAAGCCCAGCATCTTCTGTGATGAGGGGAATCCATTGAATCGGCGGGCATCCGCATTCCGGAGTGCCAACAATCTAATTGATAGCTGGTTTGTATCAGGTGCGTATACGCACGGTGCGCTAGCGCACAGAGGAAGACTTTCCTTTAAGCGGCGTTCGCCGCTACTTAGCCGATACGACCTTATAAAGGGCTTAGTAGGAGAGAGCTCTCCTACTCGAGGCCAAGATTCCCGCTTTGTTTTACACTTAGCTTGCGCTAATGCCTTAAAACAAGGCTCCCTTCCTAATGGTGTAGCTAAAGGGACGGCTCACTTTACGCTACTGCACTCACTAAGCGCGCGACCGGTCGAGGTCGTGCGTCTGTAGTCGTTGAGTGAAAATGTAAACTGAATGTATATTTAGTATATAATTAGCCTAAATTAATTTAATGTAAACTATATGTAATACTAAGTAGAACTTACTAAATTCGTACCTAGCTAAAATGTAGTGTACACCACCTGTGTACCAACACGTGGATGGCTGACACGCCACCCCAAGGGCTCATGACCTGATTGGTTAAAATAACCAATGGTTCAAAACCTTTCGAACCGGTCAATACTGACCCCAACCGTAGTGTACTCACGTACACTACCTACTAAATGTGACTCGAATGTAACCCTGTTACATCCTCCCCCATCAAGACAATTACTTACGCAATAAACAAAATTTTGTTGGAGAACTCCAACTGCCAGAACCTCTGGATGACCATGTGCACCTTTAGTGGTGCTATGGAAGAAAACTATTCCGATAACTCGGAAGTGAATGCCCTTGGGGAGATCTCCCCAACGGCTGACCACTCCGACAGCGCCGAACGGCGCTGTCGGTCATCCATCCCATTCCCCACACGTGGGGAAAACGCACTAACTCGTGCGCCACTTTTACCCACTAGTGGTGATGCATCCGGGTCGCCGCAGGCGACCATCACCAATGAACCGGTCTCGGTTCATGAGGCCCGACGCGCCGTAAGGGCACGGAAGAGACTTCGTGACCCTCAAAAGAGGGCTAAGAACGCGGTCAAGAGGGGTTTAGCCTCCTATACCCCTGGTCCAGCGGCTATACTGCAGCGTGAAATTGCGCGCCGGAAACAACTCCGGGCCATACTGCTAACGCCTAAGAAGTTTACTGTTAAGTCCTACCGGACGCGCCTCGGGAAACAGGCACGTGGTGCCCTCGTGGATATCCTCCACGAGATTCCCTTTGTTCTCTTACGGGACGAAAGCGTCGAGGAAGCAGAACAGGCATTCCGCGCTTGGGCGGAAGGGGAGAAGCGCTTCACCAACTTTGATGCGCTGTACAACAGCTTTTCCGAACCCGACGTTCGGGTAGAAAGGGCGTTACGCTTGGCCTATGCCCAGGCCAAAGCGCAAGGGCAATTACCTGCCTCTTACTACACGCTCCCTGTTCTCGATGTGGTGCCGGAGAGCAATGCAAGCTCTGCATCTGCCTCCGGCAAACTCCCAGCTACTGGGAGTGAGGGGGCTTCTTCGGCCCCTTTGGTCTTTGACTCTCAGGGGTATTCTCCCGCTCGAAAGCGTCAACTACGTCACGGAAATCCTGCCGCAGGGGAGTCTCGGACTCCCACGAGCTCTGGGAATGTGGATAACCTTTCCACTTCACTAGGTACTGGGTCTCACCCCGGTGATGGCATCGTGCCATCAGGCGTTCCACATGGTAATGTGGAGTACCCTCCGTATCGAGGACTGGAGGAGGGGGTCGCGCTATTGCGACTTGAGTTCCACGAGCGCTGTGATCGACACAGCCGTCGCATCCAAGATGCCCAGGAGGGACTCCGCAACGAGGGGAGTGCGAATGAACGCATCGAGGGGCGGCTTGCCTCCCTCGAGTCTCTAGTTGCGGAGCTTCAGGGTCGTATTTCAACCCTGTCGGAAATGTTCCGACCTGTCGTGCCTTTCGGCTATCCAACTTCCCACCCTCCTCCAAGAGGGAGCCCGCCTCCGTGTTCTGGTATGGCTTAAGCATACCCACATAGAAGGTTGGATGCGTACGCATCGCCTTCGGGATGTCTAAGGTATACGACAAGCCCTTTCGGTCTAGTACCTTAAAGGGGCCCACAAAACTGGGGCGCAGTTTATTCCTCAAGGAAACTGCGTGTGTAGGAAGGTTTTTAGCGTTTATAAAACCCTTTCTCCTACTTTGTACACTTTTTCGTTACGCCGCCCCTTGCGGTCAGCTTTCTCCTTCTGCTTGTATTGGCTTTCCGCCATGGCATCGCACACGTGTCGTAAGACACTAAGACGCGTCGATAAAAACTTATCGATGTGCTTTCGCACGGATAAATGGATGACATCGGGGAATCCTCCCCCCCCCTCACGCACTGGGCCACACACACGTGGCGTCAACGGAACCCTCGGATTCACTAATCCGTCCACGTAAAACGGGGTAAGCACCGTAGATGCATGGAACGAATTGTTTATAGCAAATTCGACCATAGGAAGCATCTCACTCCAACTCTTTGGAGAATCCGGACATAAACTCCGGAGAATATCTTCTACAACGCAATTGACGCGTTCCGTTTGACCGTCCAACTGCGGATGATCCGCAGTGGACATGAAGAGCTTGGTGCCCAGCACCTTAAGCAGCGCCCCCAAAATTTTCCCGTAAAACGGGGATCCCGATCCGATACAACGGAATCGGGTAGACCATGCTGTCGAAAGACACGGTCTAGGAACATTTTCGCTGTTGTTGTCCATCAATGGACTCTGGCACCGCCGCCAGGTGAGCCATCTTGCTCAAACGGTCTACAAAGACCAAAATGCCGGTGTTCCCGGCCTTATCCTTCGGAAAACCGAAGATAAAATCCATACTAATGGATTTCCAACACTCCGTTGGAACCGACAAGCTCGCCAAAGGCGCAGCTGAACTTGCAGAGGGTTTAACCCTCTGACACGTTTCACAGGTGCGTATATACGCACCGACCCACTTATACATGTTGGGCCACCAATACAAAGCGCTTAAAGCGCTGTAGGTCTTATCCCGACCTAAGTGACCCCCGGTAGGGGCGTCATATGCCTCAAAGAGGACTCTATAATTCAGTTCCTCATCATGAGGAACTACCACCGGTGGAGTGTCCTCCGCGCTCGTTCTATAATATAGCAAACCGTCACAGTACCTGTAACGGTGTAAACGAGCTTTAGCTCGACTTGACAGGGTTGGATCAGACGAGCCAAGTCCCTTTTCACCCAAAGCGCTGATAAGCGCCGTACACTGTGGGTCTTTCTCATACGCGTGGCGTATGAGATCCACCACAGACGAGGTGACGAATGTCGCGTGAGCGAGATCGTAATCTAGACGACGCGACAACGCGTCTGCAAGCACGTTCTGCTTGCCAGGTTTATACTTAACCTCAAAGTTGTACTCCGCAAAGAAGGAGAGCCAACGGGCCATCCGTTGCGAGAGATGAGGCGACTTTGTCGCTGTCCGTAAGGACGCGTGGTCAGTATAAACCACGAACGGCTTTGAGCCGAGTAGGTGAACCCTAAATTTGACAAGAGCATACCTCATTGCAAGTAGCTCCTTACATGAACGGGATAATTCCGTTCCGCAGCTTTAAGCTGCCTCGACTCAAACGCAATCACGCGTTCTCTTCCCGCATAGTCTGCTTGTAACAAAGCACATCCAATTCCGAAATCGGAGGCGTCGCAGACGACGCTAAAAGGTTTCCCAGAGTCTGGGAGAGCAAGAACGGGAGCTTTTAACAAGCTCCCCTTTAGCGCTTCGAAAGCGTTTTGGTGTTTGGTTTCCCAACACCAGTCAACATCCTTCTTAAGAAGGCCCGTCAATGGCTTAGCCATTTCAGCGTAGTTATCGCTGTATTTGTGGAGATAATTGGCTAATCCAATCCACTTCCATAAATCTCTAAGATTTACAGGCGAAGGCCACTCCACAATGGCTTTCACCTTCGCGGGATCCGCCCGCACTCCATCCTTACCGATGAAGCATCCGAGGAAAGGAATTGCCTCAGCACCAAATATACATTTGGATGCTTTTGCATATAACTGATGCTCTCGCATACATTCGAGCGCCGCTCGAAGATGTATCAGGTGCGTCTGAATATCAGACAGGCCTTCCGCACGACTATGAACGAATATATCGTCGAAGTACGTCTGAGCGTACTTTCTATGAGGGCGGAAGAATTGGGTCTCCAAGCGATTAAAAATCGCTGGTTCATTGTTTGGTTTTCACCAAAACGGACTCGTCCATCGTGGATGAGGAGCTCAACTCCTCTTACGGACGTAATACGACAACCTCGTCGATTTCATCTGCTTCCAAAGCAGTTTCAAACTCGTTGGAGGACATCTCCTCCTACGAAAACAGCTCGCCTTTCCCAGGCAACCGTTCAAGGATTACGCCTTCTGTGACAACACCTGTCACACTATTCAGCATCCTATAGGACTGCTGACTACTGGCCTCGGGACTCATCCCGGGACCCAGATGGGGGGAGTCAATTTCCACATCTATTGGAAGCGCCTCGCGCCTATCCACAGAGGTCTCTACCTCTACCACCGGTGACTCGCCAGTCTCACCTACAACGGCGTAGTCCGAATCATTTCCGACGTGCGAAAGAGACGAAATACGGGTATCTTCGCTTGGAAGCGCCTCGCGCTTAACCACAGGTGTCTCTACCCATACCAATGGAGTCGCCTCAGAGGAATCCACCTCTGCCACTGGCAACTCACCAGTCTCACCGTTAACGGCGTGGGGATTAACCGCCGAATCCCCCTCGTTAAGGAATTCTTCCTTAACGTCATTGGGAATGATCGTTTCAGACATCCCAATCTCTGGCATCTCACGCCAGAATCGCTTTTGCGATCGAGCAAAGGTGGGTTGATGACTCGCCAATCCCTCACCCGATCGCGGGTGCGTTGAGCCAATGGATTTATACTTTCAGTCTATCCATGGCTCGTGGCGTTCCATCCACTTTATGCCCAGAATGCGGTCATACCTCGAGTCTAAATCGGACTAGGCAACGTTCTAAGCTGTCGAAGTCTGCAAACTTCAGCTTAAGGTCAATCGAGACCATGGGTGCAGAAACCTGTACGCCCGTCGCAAGACGGACCGTGACAACGTCACGAGAAAGTGCCTCTAGGGCCTCGGCATACAGCCGACATTTCTTTACAGAATCCCGTCTGACATAATTTTCAGACGCTCCAGAGTCTATCAAGACTCTCCAAGGCTTATCAAAGCCTTTCACGTCCGAAAGGACTACCAGCAAACCTGGCTGGTACACCAACTCGGTGCTAGAAAGCAACGTTTTCCTCGGGGATTTGTGCTGTCGTCCCCTACCCTGGGGCTTAACAGCACTGAGGTATCCCCAGTAAGGCGCCCCGCACCTACTGGGAGCCGTCGTTTCCCGACGGCTTGGGCAAGGGCTTTTCCCCCACCCTTGGTCCCTTGTAGCGAGTGTCTCGCTGGGATTTTTCGGACATCTGTTCCGCAGATGATCCGTGCTTCCACACAGGAAGCATCTCAGCGGCCCATGCCGCTGCAACATAGCTAGGAGATCTGCTTCGAAGCTCTGCGAAAAAGAGTCATTGTGACTCTTAGCGGAAGGTTTCTCCTCCGCTTCGACCTGACTCAGGTCCATGGGTTTGGGACCCACCTTAGAGGAACGGAAGTTCCTCTCGGCGTTAAACGCCACCTTAAACGTCTCCTCCAGGGATTGGGGTCGTCATCGGGACAGTTCCGAACGTGCTGGACCTTCTTTCAGGCCTCCCATGAAGACGGGAATGAACACATCATCCGAATACGCTTTCTCGTACATCCCTGCCAACAGGGTCTTAGTTCTTGGACATATGTTTCCAAGTCCATAGTACCCTGACGGCACCTCAAAAACGCCAGCTTATTCTGGAAAACCGGATCAAGCGTGGCGAACATGTCCATAAGATTTTGCTTAAGGACTTCCCAGGTTGGGAACACGCTCGTGACCGAATCCGGACACGTAAACGCCCATGTACGGGCTTTGCCCGTAATATGGGTCAGTGCAAGTCCCACTTGCAAGTGATCAGCGATCACATTCGCTGTGGCGATGGCCGTTTTGAACTCTCGCAACCACACGTAAAGGTTGTCACTCTTCTCCCCGGTGAACTCCTTTATCTTAAATTATAATGGGGGAAGCACCCCCGTGGAACGACTTCCACCTAAACTCGCCTCATGGGCGATGAGGGCATTGACCTTTGCCTTCACGGCCTCAATGCCCTGCTCCACTAGGAGATGCATACCCTCGTCACCCAGTAAGGATAACAGCCTGTTCAAGGCTTCCTGCTGGACGAGGGTCAACCTAACCCAATCGTCCTGATTCATCCCTTGCAGAGGATGCCTTAGTCTACCAAAACAGGTGTTGGATTGACTACAAGTGCTACCAGATGTAGCCGGTGCGTATACGCACGGTGCGGCTAGCTCACAGAAGAAGACTTTCCTTTAAGCGGCGTTCGCCGCTACTTAGCCGATACGCCCTTATAAAGGGCTTAGTAGGAGAGAGCTCTCCTACTCGGGAACAAGATTCCCGCTTTGGTTTACAATTAGCTTGCGCTAATGCCTTAACGCAAAGCTCCCTTACTAAGGGTGTAGATAAAGGGAGGGATCCCTTTACGCTACTGCACTCACTACACGCGCGACCGGTCGAGGTCGTGCGTCTGTAGTCGTTGAGTGAAAATGTATACTGAATGTATATTTAATATATGATTAGCCTAAATTAATTTAAACTAATGTAAACTATATGTAATACTAAGTAGAACTTACCAAATTCGAACCTAGCTAAAATGTAGTGTACACCACCTGTGTACCAACACGTGGATGGCTGACACGCCACCCCCAAGGGCTCCTGCCCTGATTGGTTAAAATAACCAATGGTTCAAAACCTTTCGAACCGGTCAATACTGACCCCGACCGTAGTGTACTCACGTACACTACCTACTAAATGTGACTCGAATGTAACCCTGTTACATGGTTGGACGGCTCGTCCATAACCCTTCGCCGCGCATTTTCGTACAGCTGAGCGTAGGGGTTATGGTCGTGAAGCATGCTTTGCAGATTCTGAACAGTTTGAGGGTTCAGATTCTCTTACCGCTGCATCCGTTGTTCGAGGGATGTAAAGTTGCGTGAACTGGGGGTTGACATCTCCAGGAGGAAGGAGACTACCAATTAGGTGATACAGCTCACCCTGCAAGCGATACGTATATACGCCGCCCTGTGTCAGACTGCGGTCAATGCTATCCCCAACGGAAGTGAAAGCTAGGGCATTGTTATAAGCACGGATGTGCTTACGGAACTCTCTAGCTTCTTCCGTTTGATCTTGAAGAAGTCCGAGGAGCGGCTGCGGCGGTTGTGCGATCGGAGGTAGGGATATTTTTCCCTCCGCACAGCACATGGAAAACCGCGGGTTGGCAACCGTACACCTGGTACGCTCCTCCAGCCAGTGTTTCGCCCCGCAAAAGGAGCAAATAACCGCCATCCGTCCCAGTGTATGATGGATATTGACGTCACTGCCGTCAAATGGTCGCCGGGCAAGAGGTACATCTGGTACGGCATGGGAAAGGTTAGAACGTCGTCGGGCTTGGCGTACTCTTTCTTGCTGACGGCGCATGTCCGCACGATGTTCTTCTGGTATGAGTTCTGCCGCGGGCTCTTCTTGAGCGGTACCGTTTGATGGTTGCTCGTTCTACGCGACCTCCTCCTGCACAGGGACACCGTCCACCTGAAGCTGAAGAATTTCTGCCGCCCTTGCTCGACGACGTGCGTTCGCCAGTTGAATATGCTCTGGCGTGCGGTTTGCGTAACGCTCCCGCGCAACGCGGTTCCTCCTATCCCGGCTTGATTCCACCACAGGTCGGCCCTCCGAGTGCCCAACAGCCAGGACATCCACCAACTACTTTATAAAAACGCGGAAAGAGAAATTATGGAGTATATGCCTGTTGGGTAAATGATAGAAGCAACGGAAGGCTCCGCGCTCATTGTCATTGTCGGCTTATTTGTTGGACTAATAATTTGTCCAATCAGAACGCTCCGACGGTCGAGCAGCGTGACATGAATTCTTTTATATATATAGACTAGATAATGTACCCGTTGTACCAAAGAATCAGGGAAGAAAAGAGAAAAAAGAAAAATCTTATAATGGCAATAAAAGAAATTATTGATGAGACCGCCTTCCATGGAGATCCCAAAAACGTCGAAGCTTTGATCAGCAACCGACTGAAGTACCTAAAGAAGAGCTTCAGTGTACACGACAGTTTTTATGTACCCGTTTTGAATGTCTTCGGCCAATAGCACATGCACATTGGGTGGGGACGTTGCCCGCGAAAAAGCAACATACATTTTCCCATGCGAGAACACATCCCGTTCAAGTCAAATCCCGAGATAGATCAGCGTATGACCTTGGGATTTGTTAATATCTTTCGGAGAGGATATCTTTTGGAGCATCTTCCGTCTACCATGCATGGAGCTGTTGAGTTTTTCACACCGCATGGCCCATGAAACATTAATCTTGTCACGGTGTCGTATGCAAATGGATGTGTTTCAGGGCTGGGGATTTCGGCAGACACAAAGGTGTCCACCTATTCAGGTGTACGCAATCTGAATTGGTCGTCGAGAATGACCAAACAATGAGCATGCGGAAGCCCACGCTTCTGGAACTCAATCACGTAATTTTTCGCGTTGACGGCTCCAAATAAACCTTTTCCATATCCTCCATGGCCTGCTTTAGCTTGAGGCAAAACACCCGGATAACCGAATCCGGGAGATCGTTTGCTGCCTGTTCCGGTAATAGATCAGCGGTGATTTCTGGCCATTTCGGATTGCAGGTGAAAGTAAGGAAAATATCTGGTTTCCCAAACTTTCGGACCAATGCCATCGCATTCGGATACAGCTGTACCATTTGTCTAGGTCCCCCGTTAAACGTCGACGGCAGAATGTATCTTTGGCCGATTTCTGCAGCATCGGTGTCACCCCGGTCAACTGCATCTTGAAACCCTCTATAAAGGTCAATTTTTTTTTAAAAAAAAAAATTGAAAAAAAAAATTTCGGAGGGTTTTCTGGTTCTGCAAGATGAAACGCAACGTGTTTTCCTCCGTTGTCGCGTAACCGTCCCATATAAATTGTTGAAGTTTGTTGGACTAATAATTTGTCCAATCAGAACGCTCCGACGGTCGAGCAGCGTGGCATGAATTCTTTTATATATATAGATAGATAAAGCTGCTATTTCTAACCAATGATAAAGCCTGATTTTATGAAAATTACATCCATGCCCCTGCCACAGATTAATGCTTCCAACTCAAAGAGAAAAAAACGTGCGGCTCCAGTGGAGTCTGTGGAGGTTCCAAAGAAGGTCAAGACTGCTAAACGTATGCACAAGGGCATGTATATTGGAATTGAGTGTATGCATTGGTAGTATGCGAACAGTTAATATCCCGTCGCGTCTGGGTTACGGACGCGAAGGTTCACCACCTGCCATTCCGGGCAACTCGGACCTTATCTTTGGGTTGGCAGCATTAATCTGTGGCAGGGGCATGGATATAATTTTCATAAAATCAGGGGCATGCATGTTATTTCCGCAAAAAGCGAGGGTATGCATGTAATTTTCCCCCTTTTTTACTTAACTGTAAAAGCGCTATTTGTTACCAATTATAAGAAATCGATAGTACAGTTCGACTTCGCTTAGGTACGGGATCACGACGACACGCTATTCTTTTATATATATAGAGATATTGTAATGGGGTGCCATTACATAATAGATATTCAAGTTAGAATATCACAGTTTAATTTCAGACGCGTTGTCTGAAATATAAATAAGAGATTATAAGTTATTATAATCTAAGAAGGAAAAGTCGATTCGGTATAAATACTGAGTCTTGCAGGTTAACTAATAGTACAGTTCGTTAAAGACTTGATATTATTATATTAATTAGTTAGTTACTATACTATTAGCCTCTAAACCACCCATTAAATAAACACTCTTAATTTTGGGTTCTTAGGCATAAGTGAATATTAATATATTTACTTTTATTATAGGATTAGTTGTTACCAACTAATCCTGCTCTAATTGTATTGCGCGCTTCCTCGCACAAATACAGTGTAAGCCTGTAACAGGATCAGTCCTGTTACAGATATCAACATAGCTGAAACTACTACGGCGCGACGAACGCCGTACATCAATCAACCTCCGCCCATCCTACCTGGTCAAACGTTCTCAGGCCAGGTTGTTTAAGATCTGACAAGCGGAAAATAAAGTCACATTTATCTTTTAACAGGTTATGATCCCAAGGGCTGGTTTGACTATCTCATGTTTTTTTCTTGGTCTTACTTGATTTTTCGACTGTTTGCAGTTTTCACGTGGAACTAGTGGAAATCCCCCTTCGTTCAAGGGCTAGTGAAGTTATTTCGATATTGGACGACAATTTTTCGGTGGAAAAATGAGTGATGGCGATGAAAGTCCCGAAGGGTCAAAATGATGTCATGCAGCCCATTATAGAGGGACTGAAGAATATATCGGCACGCCTGACTGTCGTTGAAAAAGGAAAGTTAAGTGCCTAGTTGGTAGTGTCTCGTCCGGGTCGAGGAAGGGCTCCTCGGTACGCGTGAAGGACACAGAGTTTCGCGATAGCTTACGAAACTTCCGTCCATACGGTCAACAGATGACACTGCACGACCTCGCCGAGGAAGAAGGGGTGGAAGTTGGCACAAGGACACGCCCAAAAGTGGATGCAGCACCCCGGGAGGCACCAGTCGGAGTACCGGGTGCAGGCGGTGCGAATATGCCCGCATAAAAGATTCATGCGACGAATTTCGGCGATGCCATACATAAAATCTCTAAACTTTCAGTGGAACAGTTTACAGGGAAGGAGCTATACCCAGGCCTAGGTGCCGAGATCAAGCCGTGTGACTACCTGTTCATGGAGGCTATATGAAATTGGCGAGTTAACTTCAGGGTTCAACTAGACAGAGAGACTGAAGGTGAATAAACTCGGTGAACATCTCGAAGGAACAGCCGCGGAATATTTCCGTTCGAATATTGGCTTGTGGTGGCAAGTTGCGCCACACTTGCACTACGTTTTGGAACAGATGTGGTTGAGATTTAAAGTAAATATATCCCCCACCAAGCTGCTATGTGGTATGCTGCAGAGAAGGACGCTAGAAGAAGCTGGACGCAACATTACTTGTACTTAGTAGCTCTGACCCGTGAGAGTGTGTCAAGCGAAAAATTAATTGTTGAAAACATCGTGAAGTTTGCGGCACCTCGGCTGAAGGTCATGTTAATGTCCAGATACGATCCTGCTAGGCAGGCCTACCTGTGGCATGCTCAAGAGTTCATATCATGGGCTCAAGATCTGGAGGCTGACGCAGAGAAAGTAGACTTTCTGCAAGAATGCAAGCACACGCAGTGACTCAAAGTGACAATAGGCGTGGATGCTACACGTGTGAAAACGAAGGCCACGTACAGCGGTATTGTCCAGAAAGGTGGCGTAAACATGGGCATAACGGTTAAAATGGAAAGCAGAGTAAGAAGAACAGTAACAGGTGAAAAAAAAGGTTGTGCTCTAAACGTTTGATTCAAGCTTAAACGCAGAACAAACACGCGTGCAACCGGAAAAGTGGATAAAAATATATGGATTTTCGATAGTGGAGCTAGTAGATACCTGATGTCGAACGCTGATTTGTTTGAAGGCGCTAGAGAATGTGGTCTGAGTGATACATTTGCGCTCCCAGACGGTGATATGCTTAAGGCTACCAAAGTCGTAAAATTACCTTAAAGACGTATGATAAACTGGCAAGCGTTATCGAGTTGACGGATGTGTATTACGCACCAAATTTGACGAAAGATCTCATTTCACTGGGCAGGCTGCGGGAAAAAGGGTGTCCCATTGCGGATAATGGTCACCTGATTGAAATGATGTTAAACGGTGAAAGGTTGTTTCGGATCAAGACATATGGAGCTGTATGTGTGGCTAGTTTATCGGTGAATAAGAAGACTTACGATACAAATAGATTTGTGGACATGGTGATATGCAATTGATCGTGTGCGGATTGGCGAGATTGCGTTTCTTGGATCTCAGATCGATGATCGATGATCGCAGATCGCACATCGATCTTGTTGATCTTGTGCGGATCGGCGAGATTGCGTGTCCTAGATCGCATATCGATGATCGATGATCGCATATCGCATATCGCATATCGCAGATCAATATTGTTGATCTTGTACGGATCGGCGAGATTGCGTGTCCTAGATCGCAGATAGATGATCGATTATCGCAGATCGCAGATCGCAGATCGATCTTGTTGATCTTGTACAAATTGGCGAGATTACGGGTATTAGATTGCAGATCGACGGTGTCGATCTAGTGGTAATTAGCGAAGGGTACTTTATCACGTGGCGGAAGTCTTCACCACTTGATTGCCGAGCCTCTTAAGCCTAGCTCGCTAAGGAAAATACCCAATATATTATGTATTCCTAGCCTAAACTTAAGAGGGATGGTGTCGATATGCACTTTCTATGTGCAGATCGACGGGTTTCACAAAAATACACCTAGAGTTCCCAAGGGACGCTTAAAGCAGCCGAACTTCTAGAGGATAGATGAAAACCAAAGGGGAAGAGGTGAGAACACTCGGCTCGATCACCTTCCCAGTAACCTTTCCAAACGAAGCCGCTGACACAGCGGGTGGAGTTGAGGGTGATTTCTGAAGAACCTTAAGTCTGTCGGTGGGCCAAAAAAATGCACTACGTGCTCCCTCCCTGGACGTGTAAGGTGCGTATGCAATGAAAGGGAGACGCGAGGTGATCACGTCGTCCCAATCGATGATCTAGGTGATCGGACGCAATAGGAGAACTTTATTATTGCTTATATCCTAAATCAACCAATTACCTAATATCAACCACTCAAATCTACCCATCCTGATATGCATCATCGACCAGCCTGATATATCAGTCTTCCGTCGCTTACCGTTGGGTACCTGTACCATGCGTCGCGTCTGCTCCGGATAGCCCGTCCAAGTTTACCACAGTTGGCCCCAAAATCTTCAGTACACTTCTCCACAGTTGGAAGCTCGTGGTCGGACCACTTCCTATACTTAGCGGCTATTTCGGACGCAGTAGGCTCTAATTGTGAGTCACTAGTGATGAATAACGTGATTTATCACGCGGCACCGGAGATGAGGCAGATCCTCATCTCCAAGTACGACCACACAAGACCCGATTACCTGCGACCAGATAAAGAGTTTTGTCAATTCGCGCAGACTGTTGAATTTAATGATCGACCGCTTAAAAATTATCACGCTGGAACAGTCAATTTGGTTGCTGAAAGAAGTAAGAAACCAAGTAAAAAAGTGGATGTTTCTTATGTGGTGAAGAAGGACATTTCAAGAAAGATTGTCCCAAGAAGAAATCGAAGAAAGAAGATTTCGCTTTGATGATCGCGAAATGCAGCGACATGATAAAAAGGATACATGGCTTCCCGATAGCGGTACGAGTATGCATCTAACACCCGATTTGAGCTTCTTGCAGGAATTCGAAGTTGTATTGGAAGTCTGCTATCAGGCAGACGGGAGAAACTGGAAACAAGCAAGAAAGGGACACTGTTCATCCACCTGACGTGCGGTCAGAAGGATATACTATTGAAAGTAAAGGATGTGTACCACGTGGAAGGAATAACCCGGAATATTTTTTCGTATGGCATATTCGAGGAGGGTGGATGTATACTCTCGTATGTCAATGGTAATCGAGCGCTGGTTAGGCGTGATACTGGTGAAGGCATTGTGGATGTTGACATGGATAGCAATGTTTTAACCATCGATAGGAAAGTTTATCGACCAAGGAAAAATTACAGAGACATGTTTATGACAGTGGCGGATACGAATGACGCCGATTATCTGGTTGATAGAGATGTCCAGAGTGGAACACTTATGCACTTCCACTCTCGGATGGGACAGATCAACTATGAAACCATAATTGCGTTATCGAAGGACCCGTAATATGGTATCAAGATTATAGTCTTCACGCGAAGAAACTGCGTGACGTGTGCTCAAGGGAATCAATCGAAGAATAGACAAGAGAAGAAAGATACAGGGAAAATGCGCCGATCGACAGGATTGATGGGGTCATCCGTTCTGATCTCAAGGGCCAATTACGCCAAGAGATAGGATGTGGAACATATACCTGGTAATTTTTATCGGTACAAGAGCAATTATGTGAGAATTCTTTGGCGAAGAAGAAGGATATGGCCGCCATAAATTGGAGAACTTCCTAGCATTTTTCGAGATAAAATTTAATTGCAAGATTCAGGTTTTAAGGACAGAAGGTGGTGCGGAGTACAAGAATGTCGATTACTTTTGTAAAGCACTGGAATCTCGCGACAAATTAGTGAAGCTGGTAACCAGGCCAGCAATGGTAAAGCGAAACGCATGCATCGGACCGTAATGAACATGGCCCGATGCATGTTGTTCGGAAGCGGTCTTAACTTGTCTTTAGGGGGCGATGCGGCTGAATACGCCGCGTATGTATTGAGCCAAACGCCTACAAGCGCAAATACCAAGCGAATGTTGCCGCTGGAAGTGTTGACGGGCGTTAAGCCGAATCTCGGGGAGATTGTTACGTTTGTCAAGCACGAACAAAAGGTGACGGTGACGCAGCAAGTGAAGAACGTGGAGACGCAGAATGAAGTTCAAAACCGGCAACACAAGGGTTTATTAACAGATTATGACGATGAAAACGGGGTTAATCAAGGAATCAGAAGGTAAGAAGGAGGTGCGCGCGTGTCAAGTGAAGAAAAAATTGAAGACAACGACAGTCTCAAGGATCCAGATAGTCGCAACAAAGGTTCCAAGAAGCAGAAGGTTAAGAAGAAACCGCGTTGGACCATAGAAAGGCATGCGATGCGTACATACACAGGAATAAAGGCTGGAAGAAAAGAATACTGAAAACAACAGCGATGAAGAAAAGCGAGGCGAAGAAAATTTAATTACTGAAGGTGATCCAAGAAGTTACAAGGACGCGATAAATCGCCAAGACAGCAAGAAATGGATTGAAGCCATGCAGGACGAAATTGCAGTGCTAGAGAACAATAAAGTGTGGGATGTTGTTGAGAAGCCGATTAAAGCGAAGCCATTGCGCACCAAGTGGGTATAAAAAGTAAAGACTGATGCGATCGGCGACCTAGAACGGTACAAGGAAAGACTAGTGGCCTGCGGAAACGAGCAGCGTTTCGGGGTTGACTATGAGCTGACGTTCGCTGCAGTCATGGAAATGACAACGGTCAAGTTCATTTTGGCACTTGCTCGAAAGTGGTGGGTGATCGCGATGCACGGGGACATTCCCAACGCATATTCAAAGGCGTTAGAGGATGAGCACGACATTTATCTTTACGTGCCAAGGGGAGTGGATATAACGCAAAAAAATTGAATGAAATACAAGTTTAAAATGCGCAGAAAGTGGTTTTGAAGGTCAAGAAAACTATCTACGGAATAAAACAAGAAGGAAGACAATGGAATCGATTGTTACATGGAAAGTTGGTGTAACATGGCTATAACCAGAGCTTTACGGACGTATGTTTGTATTTCAAAAGGATTAACGAAGCCACAGTGGTGGTAGGAGTTTACGTCGACGATTTATTGGTACTTGGTTACAGAGACCAACGAGGAGTGTGTGAAAAAAAATTCAAGGAGTTGGAAGACTTAAAGATTCAAAATCTCGGGAAAGTTTCGAAATTTTTAGGCATGCGCTTAAATTATGATGAAACTGATGGATATCTCTTGGATCAAAAGGTGATGATTAACGACCTTCTTGTAACATTCCACATGGATAATTCGAATGGATTCAAGGCTCCAATTGGTGAAGACTACGAGAACGAAGCGGTGAAGGAGCAGCAGCCGCTGAAAAGAAGAGAAAGTAGCGGTGAACCAACAATCAGGATTTTCAGTCGCTTACTGGCATCCTGCTATGGATAGCGCGCTGTAAGAGGCCGGATATTGTTTATGCAGTGTATAAAGCCACGCGCAGAGCGCATGCACCGACCAATTTTGACTGGATGACAGCCAAGAGAATTTTGCGTTTCCTAAAAGCGACTTCGAAGACGAAATTACGAATGAAAGTTAATAAAGAATCGAAAAGGAGAAGAACGGAATGAAATAATGGTGTCTGGATACTGTGACGAAGATTTTGGCGGATCGAAAGATGACAGAAAGTCGACAAGCGGAGGGCTTGTGATTGTGGAAGGAAACGTGGTGCATTGTATATGCAAGAGACAGTCGTGCGTGTCTCTATCCACCATGGAAGCTGAGCTTTACGCGGATTCAGTGGTTGAATGCGAGCTCAGTGGATTAAAAGAAATGACGATGGAAGTCGGATTGCAAGTGAAGCTTCCGATGATCTCAAGATGTGACAATCAAGCAGCGATTAAAACAATCAGTGGTGATGGAAAACATCAAGAACAAAAAACATTGACGTGCGAGTGAAGGTTTTGGTATCGAAAGGTCGAGCAGGATTAAATAAAGTTGATTACGAACCTATCAATGCTATGCTTGCAGATATTTTCACTACAGGAATGGGTCCAGAGAAGCTAAGGCGCATGCAAACAAGGACTTGATTTGGTCTAGATGGAGATGGGATAAGCGGATTTCAGTGGAAAGTCGAGAAGGAGTTTGAAAGAACGCTCAATTCCTGCAGCACTACGCGTCGGATGAAATAGAGTTTAGCGACTTTTCGATGAAACATATTGGGCAGTACATAACTTATGGTAGGTACACCAACTTACATATAACTATATAATAACAGAATTAATGTCGTGCTTACGATCCCTTACCTAATCGAACATCTCGATCTATGTATAAAACGGAATGATGGTCGCGATCTCTTACCTAATCGCATATCTCGATTTATGTATAGAATTCGATTAAGTACGCGACCCCGTACCTAATCAAATTCGAACTATACTATATCGGACATAATTGAATTCGATTTTATAATTGGTTACAAAGAGCGCTTTTACAGATAAAAAAACTATTCGACTTAATCATTAGTTAGAAATAGCGCTTTATATCTTCTTCCTATATAAAAGTCTTCCGTTCGTCTCCCGATCACGTGACCTGCCCGTACCCCGTCGGTACTACGGGTAGCTACACTTAGCTTTCTGTCTGTCCGTCAGTGCGTCGCTCCTGGGAAAGACAAGCTACTGTTTTCAGCATACATACAATTTGAAACACACTTTTTTACTGCTCAGTGATTGAAAAGCTGCCGTGGTTGTTGAGTTCAAGCGTCCTTGAATGGGTAGAAACCGTCACAGACAGGAGCGACGTTCAGCTCGAACAGGTGCACAGCAAGAAGCGTCCAACGCACGGAGGAAAAGGGATACCGCTTACGCAAGCAACAATGCAAACAGAAACACCTGAAGTGCTGAATGTGCAGTCCTGACACAAAATCACCCCCCAATTGAAGGCCGGATTAACAGGATGTACCACAAGTGCGGCGTGTATTCGACGGGATTGAGAAGCGGCTTTGGCCAAAACTCGGTTAAATGGAAGCCGCATGCACTGATATGCGCTGCACCGGATTGAGGAACGCGTAACAGTGTCTTTTGTTTGCAAGCTCACATTTCTCAAGTTGATGCAGTTATGGGAAGGTTAAACTGACACTGATAGCTCCACCCAATCCAATATTGCTTCGTCTGCTTGAAACCGAGACTCGGCGTCGAAAAAACGTTTTTGAACATACAATAATGCCTTTTCTTGTACATCAGTTGGTGCAGTAGTATGGCACAAGCGGCATTTACAACATGGGGAGCTTGACTATCCCAACGGTAGCCTCCTACTTGGCAATGAGAATGCGCCCAAATTTGCACAGGTATATCGATATACATAACTCACAAATACAAGTCGATGGATATCTTGCGCTTGCAGACCGGCTTAATCTGAAATCATGGAAGAAATGCAGCAGATGCTTCAAGAGACGCTCGAGTATACGAAGGGCACGGTGTATAAAACATACCGAGCCTGCAGCACCTGAATCCTTACGATTGATTAGAATGCGGGAAAAACATGCGCGCGGTTTTTATTGGCCGTTGTAGTTTTACAGTGGCGGGATTACACTCCCAATTCGTTTCGTTGGTACAACGGGTTAACTCAAATGAATATCTTTCCGCATCTGGATCGGCGCATCATGGAATAACTTCCATCCATGCTTGAACAGCGCATCCCTTACGTGCAGGTATACTACCAGGTGCGGCATCGAATGGAGGGGGATCAGGTGGTGGATCAGGAACCCCGTCTGTTTTGCCTGCAATCGAACGACCGAAGGAGGTACAACACCCACAATTCCAACGAGGTCGGCGTGATCATGGCGGAAGATGGTTACGACGGCAGTATCTCCGATCTCGGCATTATTTGAAGTGTCACGACGGACGCCTCAAGCGTATTTCAGCATTGAACTCAGCGTATACACCGCATTACTATGTGCTTCT
>CM047582.1:4232168-4255890 GCA_026184515.1 Peronosclerospora sorghi
CTGTAAATCTGAGATATTTACGGAAGTGGCTTGGATTAGCCAACTATCTCCACAAGTAAAGCGAGAACTACGCTGAAATGGCGAAGCCATTGACCGACCTTCTTAAGAAGGATGTTGATTGGTGTTGGGAAACCAAACACCAGAACGATTTTGAAGCGGTTAAGGGGAGCTTGTCAAAAGCTCCCGTTCTTTCTCTCCCAGACTCTGGGAAACCATTTAGTGTCGTATGCGACGCCTCCGATTTCTCAATAGGATGTGCTTTGTTACAAGCAGACGATGCAGGAAGGGAACGCGTAATTGCGTTCGAGTCGAGGCAGCTTAAAGCTGCGGAACGGAATTATCCCGTTCATGACAAGGAGCTACTTGCAATGAAGTATGCTCTAGTCAAATTTAGGGTTCACCTACTCGGCTCAAAGCCGTTCGTGGTTTATACTGACCACGCGTCCTTACGGACAGCGACAAAGTCGCCTCATCTCTCGCAACGGATGGCCCGTTGGCTCTCCTTCTTTTCGGAGTACAACTTTGAGGTTAAGTATAAACCTGGCAAGCAAAAAGGGCTTGCAGACGCGTTGTCGCGTCGTCCCGATTACGAGCTCGCTCACGCGACATTCGTCACCACGTCTGTGGTGGATCTCATACGCCAGGCGTATGAGAAAGACCCACAGTGTACGGCGCTTATTAGCGCGTTGAGTGAAAAGGGTCTTGACTCGTCTGAGCCAACCCTGTCAAGTCGAGCTAAAGCTCGTTTACCCCGTTACCGGTACTGTGACGGTCTGATATTTTATAGCACGAGCGCGGAGGACACTCCGAGGGTGGTAGTTCCTCATGATGAGGAACTGAAGTATAGAGTCCTCTTTGAGGCACATGACGCCCCTACCGGGGGTCATTTAGGTCGGGATAAAACCTACAGCGCTTTAAGCCCTTTGTATTGGTGGCCCAATATGTATAAGTGGGTCGGTGCGTATATACGCACCTGTGAGACGTGTTAGAGGGTTAAACCCTCTGCAAGTTCAGCTGCGCCTTTGGCGAGCTTATCGGTTCCAACGCAGTGTTGGAAATCCATTAGAATGGATTTATCTTCGGTTTTCAGAATGATAAGGCCGGGAACACCGGCATATTGGTCTTTGTAGACCATTTGAGCAAGATGGATCACGTGGCGGCGGTGCCAGAGTCCATAGATAGACAAGGAACAGCGAAAGTGTTCCTAGACCGTGTATTTCGACAGCATGGTCTACCCGATTCCGTTGTGTCGCATCGGGATCCCCGTTTCACGGGACAATTCTGGGGAGCGTTGTTTAAGGTGCTAGGCACCAAGCTCCTCATGTCCACTGCGGATCATCCGCAGACGGACGGTCAGACGGAACGCATTAATCGCGTTGTGGGGATATTCTACGGAGTTTATGTCCGGATTTTCCAAAGAGTTGGAGTGAGATGCTTCCGATGGTTAAATTTGCTATCAACAATTCGTTACATGCATCTACGGGGTTTACCCCGTTTTACGTGAACGAAATGGTGAATCCGAGGGTTCCGTTGACGCCACGCGTGTGTGGCCCAGGGCTTGAGGGGTTAGGATTCCCCGATGTCAGCCCTGTATCTGTGCGAAATCACATCGATAAGTTTTTATCGACGAGCCTTAGCGTCTTACGACACGTCTGCGATGCCATGGCGGAAAGCCAAGACAAGCAGAAGGAGCAAGCTGACCGCAAGGGGCGGCGTAACGAAAAGGTGTACAAGTAGGAGTAAGTGTTTTATTAAACGCTAAAAATATTCCTACACATGCAGTTTCAAATGTGTTGCGCAATAAACTGCGCCCCAGTTTTGTGGGGCCCTTTAAGGTGTTAGCCCGAAAGGGCTTGTCGTAAACCTTAGACATCCCGAAGGCGATGCGTACGCATCCAACCTTTTATGTGGGTATGCTTAAGCCATACCAGAACTCGGAGGCGGGTCCCCTCTCGGAGGAGGGTGAGAAACCGGATAGCTGAAAGGCGCAACAGGTCGGAACATCTCCGACAGGGTTGATATACGACCCTGAAGCTCCGCAACGAGAGACTCGAGAGAGACAATCCGCCCCTCGATGCATTCATTCGCACTCCCCTTGTTGCAGAGTCCCTCCAGAGCATCTTGGATGCGACGGCTGTGCCGATCACAGCGCTCGTGGAAGTCACGCCGCAATAGCGCTATCCCCTCCTCCAGTGCTCGATACGGAGGGTACTCCACATTATCATGTGGAACGCCTGATGGCACGACGCCATCACCGGGGTGAGACCCAGTACCTGGTAAAATGGAAAGGGTATCCACATTCCCAGAACTCGTGGGAGTACGAGACTCCCCTGCGGCAGGATTGCCGTGACGTCGTTGACGCTTTCGAGCGGGAGAATCCCACTGAGAGTCAACGACCAAAGGGGCTGAAGAAGCCCCTTCACTCCCAGTAGGTGGGAGTTCGCCGGAGGCAGATGCTGTGCTTGCATTGCGCTCCGGCACCACATCGAGAGCAGAGCGCGTATAATAGGAGGCAGTTAATTGCCCTTGCGCTTTGGCATGAGCATAGGCCAAGCGTAGCGCTCTCTCTACCTGAACGTCGAGTTCGGAAAAGCTGTTGTACAGCGCATCGAAACTGGGCAGGCGTTTCTCCCTCTCCGCCCAGGCGCGGAACGCCTGTTCTGCGTCTTCTACGCTTTCGTCCCTCACCATAATAATGGGAATATCGCGGATAATATCCACGAGGACACAGTGTTCCTGCTTCCCGAGGCGCGTCCGGTAGGATTTAACGGAATAATGTTTGGGCGTTAGTAGTCGGGCCCGGAGTTGGTTTCGATGCGCAATTTCACGCGGAAGTATAGCCGCTGGACCAGGGGTATAGGAGGCTAAACCCCTCTTGACCGCGTTCTTAGCCCTCTTTTGAGGGTCGCGAGGTCCCTTTCGTGCCCGTACGGCACGTCGGGCCTCTTGAACCAAGGAAGGTTAATTGGTGGTGGTTGCCTGTGGCAACCTGGAGGTATCACCCCTAGCGGGTAACGGTGGCGCACGAGTTAGTGCCTTTTTCCCGCGTGTGGGGAATGGGTTGGATGACCGACAGCGCCGTTCGGCGCTGTTAGCATGGCCAGGCGTTGGGGAGATCTCCCCAAGGGCATCCACTTCCGAGTTGTCGGAATAGTTTTCGTCCATAGCACCTATGAAGGTGTACAATGGACATCCAGAGGTACTGGCGTTGGAGTTCTCCAACAAGATTTTGATTATTGCGTAAGCAATAGTCTTGATGGGGGAGGATGTAACGGGGTTACATTCGAGTTACATTTAGTGTTGGTGTACATGAGTACACTACGGTTGAGGTCAGTATTGACCGGTTCGAAAGGTCTTGAACCATTGGTTATTTTAACCAACCAGGGCAGGGGCCCTTGGTGTGGTGGTGTATCAACTATCCACGTGTCAGTACACAGGTGTGTACACTACATTTTAGCTAGGTACGAATTAGGAATATTCTACTTAGTATTACATATAGTTTATATTAGTTTACATTAATTTAGGCTAATTACATATTAAATATATTCAGTTTACATTTCACCCTATTTTTCGGACGTGCGACCTCGACCGGTCGCGCGCGCAGTGAGTGTCGTAGGTAAGAGGGAGCCCTCCCTTTACTTACATCCCGTAAAGGGAATACAGCCGTTAAGGCTATGTAGTAAACCAACCCGGGAATCTTGGCCCCGAGTAGGAGAACTATCCTACTAAGTCCTCAACAAGGGCGTATCGGCTAAGTAGCGGTAGCCACCGCTTTAAGGAAGAGTATTCCTCTGTGCGCTAGTCGCACCGTGCTTATACGCACCGGCTACAGGATTTGTGTTTATAATCGCAGGTGGCGCAGTCTCATGGATATCCAAGCATAGCACCATAAAATCAATGCAAAAGCCTCAAATGAAGCACCTTATTTGGCTTCTGCTGTGGACTGAGCCTCAGTCCACAGCAGAATACGGTGCTTCATTTGAGGCTTTTGCATTGATTCCATGGTGCTATGCAATATCATGGGTGAGATATTGCCGAAACCGTTCGTCGTAATCGCTCATCCAAAGGTATGTACTATACCACACGTGTTCCAAATTAGCCACGTACTGGCGTGTGAAATTCCACTACAATCAGATAGCGAGAGGAAGTAACGTAACAGCAAACAATAAACTCACAAACGTAAATTTATTATCCACAGTCCTTACGCAACTTAACGTGAGACAGCGACCAAAATTAACAATTACGTGAAACGAGAAACGAAAACGTAAAGACAAATCCAAACTGCACTTGCAGTGTACCATGTATTCAATCGTAACGTCACAAATCAAGCTACGCACTGTGTCGCACTTGTTCTCCACTCAAATTACGTGAAAGTCAAAAATCAAATTCAGAAGTGATTTATTAGTGTTACGTTTAGGGTAATGTTAAATCGACCCCCCCCATTGTTAATTCGACCCCCCCCCCACCCATATCTACACATCGCCACACCTATCACCCCCCTAACGGAAAAGCATATTTTATTCAACAGTACATCGTCATTATCCAGTCCTCCTAGTAGCATCGTAGATGTGGACGATTTAATCCAACGCCGCTCGTTTGTCAAAGAAGATAAGAAATTGGACCTTGACGAGGAAGAAGATGCACCACAGCGACACGTGACCTGGCAACCAGGTGCTATCCCGTCTCAAGATGATGACAAGCGGCGGTAGATTGTAAAATGTGGTTCCATATATTTCGATGCCGTGGATCTCGAAGCGACAGTGGAATCCGATCAAGAAGATGCAGAGTATTACGACCACCCGTTTATGTCGCTTTGTGGTCATTTACTAGCGGACGCCCGGACCAATGAAGACATGGATCGTATTTTTTCCGACCATCTTGTCACATTTGATGATTTCCGGAGAAACTCAGCAAGTCTGTTGGCAAATCCAAAATTACGCTTTGTCGTCAATGGCAAAATTTCCGCGTACAATGCGGAGATGCAAGCGTATCTCGTCTCTCGAGTGATTTTTCCATATTCTCCCCATTTACCGATAAACACTTCTCGAGAAACGAATAGTGAGGAGAAGTCGACGACTTTGTGAGTTTTCAGCAATGACGGAAGGCTCACAGAAGACACGGCGAGTATTAGGAGTGAGCTAGATGATCACAAGAGGCTTAATCCCAACCACGAAGAATTAGTGGCCGTGGATCTACATAGTGGCATCAATGAGCTGTTCTTTGTCTTGCAGTCACACGATCCAGTCGAAGAAGTCGCTCGTGTGACCACAACGCTGTACGTTTGGCCAGTTCATGCGAAAGTTGTGATTGCACATATGGATGGAGCCATCATAAGTTGTGCAACGACAGGAAGGATGTTTAAACGGAGAGGTCCGGATGCAATGCATTCAGGTGCAGTTGATTTTTACGCTAAACTGGAACAAAACGGCTATCATGTCGTCTACGTGACATGCCACGGCCTTGCACATACAAAAGTGTACTCCGAACACGATTTCGTAGTAACGTTCGAGACAAGGGAGAAGCTTCACTACCAATGGGTCCCGTCTTGCATTCCCCTGATCGGCTTCTGAGCACTGCGAGTCTTGATGATGCACAAGACGTCAACATGGCGGCGCTTGATGCCTTCCGCTCGCTCTTTCCACGCTGTGTGAACCCATTTTACGCGTCGTTCAGCACGACACAAGCGGCTAGTCTTGTATTTACTAAAAGGGGTGTGTTTTCCGGGAAAGTGTTTATGGTAGACCCTAACGATGGCAGTTTGCGTCATCAATCTATTGGGGTCTTCCGTGAGTCGTACAAAATTCTACTTGATCGCATGGACCGTATGTTCCCGCCTATTTACTCTTTAACGTGTACAGAGCATGAAGCTGTACGTAGCTCCTGTAGTACGACATCGCGAGCTTCGCTGGAGGATGAACACTTCGTGTCTGAGCCGGTTAGGTTAATCGATTGGTCTCAAGACTTTGCCGTTGAAGCGTATAATGACGTCAACTTTTGGCGAATCGAGCCACTTCGTGTCTAAACCGTTGAACTGTATGAATATACTTATGTACTAAATAGCATGTTAACATGTATGGATAACACTAGTCGCTTTTTTAAGCGACGTATTTTGAATTAGAGGGACCGATAGATACAAAGTCATTCGTTTACTCTGCGATTTTCGTTCTCACCGTCTCTACTCGTTAACTAACCGCCGTACAATGTCGAGAAAGTGTGAGAGCGCACGGTATGTGTCCGTATTGTTGGGAAACTATGTCTGATACTAGAGGTAGGATGCGCGTTACATCGATGTGTAGAAATGGGCGGGGGTTGGTCGAATTAACAATTGGGGGGGGCGATTTAACATTCCCCTAAGTTTATACCTAAACTAATAATATGCAAATACACAAAGTTTTGTACTTAACCTAAAGTTATGTACAATACATTACCTTTTCACTGTAAAGTCGCTGAAAGTCCAATATGGCGACGCGAGCCGCTGCATAAATGCGTGTGCTTCCAACAGAAACTTTGTCCCCTTTTTCTGCAGTGGCATTAGTAATGGAGAATCCTATTTATTATCGACGCACTCGGCACATCGAATGGCGTTGGAATTTTTAGATTCGAGATCAAGTGCAGGAAGAAGTCTAGAAGCAGAGAGAACGGTAGAGAATCTCCAATACGCTTAGTGCTGGTTTATACAGAACATGACTGTTTTGGATTATGATTGATTGCTTCAGTTCACCTTAAAAAAAATTCTATATTGGGCGATAATTATAGAAAGAATTTGATGCACAAAATTAGAGCATTATCGGTGCCGGCAACACAATAAAGGTATCTTACTATTTTCACGTCAAAAGCGTGTGATGAAGTGATTTTTCAGTTATGGAAAAGACGGAAGTGAGTTAGGTATCGAAAGGGTATAAAGTGTTCCGGTCGGCTAAGAAGTAACTGGCGAGGATTGGGGTCAGCACTGAAGTAACCTAGAAGTAGCAGATGAAAAGTTGGTTGACTTAGATATAGGACTTAGTAATACTTAATAGATTCTAATTTGCCCCTTATCTCAACAGTCGTTTGCAACCTTACAGCAATCCTACCTTACCGTTCATATGCTGAAACTAAGTTTAATACGAGAAGATCTTTAAGTGAGCATCTAAGTGAGAGAGAAACCGTTATCTTCTAAGGCCACCAGAGTTGGAAGCAGCCGGAGATTCTTTGCGAAGTGTGTTATAACGTGTTTAATAACATTTTGGTTCGGACGTTAGTACTAAGAACCTGGGAAGTTTAAGGAAGAAGGATAAAATTATTGCTATCTTGTGTTGTAAACACAAGTAGTAAACACTGAATTTTAAGTTCCTTCACGACAACTGGTGCCGCGACCCGGGACTAACGTCGACACTAAGTTCAAACTCACAACATGTGTAATGGGGTGCCATTAAAAATTGATATTCAAGTTAGAATATCACAGTTAAATTTCAGACGCGTTGTCTGAAATTCAAATAATAGATTATAAGTTATTATAGTCTACGAAGGAAAAGTAGATTCGGTATAAATACCGAATCATGCAGGTTAACTAATAGTACAGTTAGCTTAAAACTTTATATTATTATATTAGTTAGGTAATTACTATACTATTAGCCGCTAACCACCCATTTAACAAACACTCTTAATTTTGCGTTCTAGAACATAAGTGAATATTTATATTTACTTTTATTATAGGATTAGTTGTTACCAACTAATCCTGCCCTAATTGTATTGCGCGCTTCCTCGAACAACACAGTGTAAGCCTGTAACAGGATCAGTCCTGTTACACCTGGTAGCACTTTGTGGTCCGTCTTAACGACCACAGTTCCGTTCTGCTAGTTAACTAGCGGAGCGAAGATTAAGAGCCGCTCGGCATCATGTCGCGAGACATGACGCCTGCCGAGCGAGAGAGAACGCTGGAAGTGGTGACGAAACACTTCCCCCATTTCTCGTCACGTAGTAAAGACGCGACGGTAGAAATGGCTCGGTCCATGGGGACCGACATCCTTACCTTCCTCCTGGGTAAGTCCCCGGAGGAAGTGATAGAGGTGGTGAATCGCTTTAGGCGAAATTACCTAGAAAAGCCAGCACGACCCGCGCAAGAGGCAGCGCGGACCGCATCTGCACCTGCAACGCATAGCGTTGAAGTGGTAAAGGCGCGACGCCCTTTATCGGCGAAGTAGGCGAGCCCCTTCGTAGATGGTTCGCAGAGGTGGAAGATGCCATCTCTGCGCAAAATATTGTTGAGAACTTCAACAGGCGTACTTCGCCACAACATGTCTGGGCGGCAGAGCCAGGGCATGGGCGATGAGTCGCAGATCCACTGATGACTCTTCGTTCCTTACTTATAAGGAATTAAAAGCTGAGCTAAAGCTCAACTTTGAAGCTCCAGAAATGGAGCTAAGTAGTCGGCAGGAGTTCATGGAACTCCGGCAAGGTAAGCTGTCAAATATTGTGTATGAGCCGGTGCCCCCTGCTATGCAGGTCACTGGATTCATGAAGGGTCTCAATGATGGTCCCGTCAAACAGAGTCTCTACCGGCACCCTCCAGAGACTCTAAGGGATGCCATTGATATGAGCATTAGTGAGGAGATCAGCATGCGATCAGCGTCATCGCATGCTGGGTACAGCCGAAGGGCTCAACAGCCCTTCGCTTTTGACATTCCGCAACGGCATGTAAACAATCAGCAGGCAGGCAGACGAAGCTCACACTTCGTCTCAAGAAACGGCCACCCACGCCAGAGCATGGGCGGTGGAGGTCCAGAGCCGATGGACCTATCGGTTGCGGTTGCTTCGAACACGAAGCAACCGAAATTTAAGAAGAATATTCGCTGCAATCGATGCGCGAAAATGGGGCATTTTGCCCACGAGTGTATGGCACCGCGTCCGGTGCCACGCCGTCAGCGGGCGGAACCGTCCGCTGCACGGCGACAGCAACAGGGACATCACCCTGTTGGTGCAAAAAACGAGAATCGCCAGTAGGGGCGGGGCGCCCTACTGGGAATGTTATCCCACATGCCGACATAGGGCATGTGAGGGTAATAGCCCCAGACGAGACTATGTCCTGTCAAAAGGTGCAGGGTGATGGTAAGCCTCTTATCACCCTGGAGGTTAAGCCGCACGGAAGCGATGTCTCCATGCGAGCTTTGTTTGACACAGGAGCGTCAAACAATTTCGTTAGAACTAAGAGTCTACGCTGTTGAGCTTCGTGGAGGTAGAAACCCCACAAAGTATGTTGTGAGTCCGGTTAGCAACAGGTGCAACCTTGACTATTCCAAAGCGTGTGATTAAGACACGCTTCGAGTTGAATGAACTGTCATTCAAGGATGATTTCATCGTCCTCTATTTAGACAACAAGTTTGATGTGATACTTAGAATCCCATGGATGTCCAAGTTTAAACCTTCGATCGACTGGGTAAACCTATCGATCGACTGCGGCGGACCCACAGTATCTGATCACCCTGTGTGTTATCTGGCTGTATCCGAAGATACAACCGCAGCGTCGGACAGTCTGGTGGATAGCGATGGCACCACCAGGTCTGTTCCGACACGATCAGCGGAAGGTACCTCCGCTGGTGAGAGTCCAGAGGGACTACCACACGCAACAGAAGAGTCGTTGCGTGTTGGAGAGAAACATTCCACGGGTGATAAAGACCACCGTGAGAATGAAGTGATATCCACGGTGGGAAACACCCACCGTGAGAATGAAATAGTATCCACAGTGGGAAACACCCACTGTGCGACCGAAGGTTCTAACACGATGAAAGAATTACGTGTTGATGAGAGTGAACTCACGATCGAGTGCAATCGTGAGCACAACTCCGTGGTGGCCAGTGCCCACCACGTTGCGTTAGCCATGCGCACGGGTGATAGAGACCACCGTGTCGCAGAACAGGCGGCCGATCAGACGAGCACATCTGATCGACAAAATTCCATGGTACGCATTGGACACCATGATGATGAGTATTCGCACACGGTGAATCGTAATCACCGTGTAGCAGTCAATCAGAAGAGTTCGTCTGATTGCATGGGCAGTTACGTCGAGACGATCAACGTCTTGACGCAAACGGAGACCGGATTAGCTACCCAGTCTCTGTTGATCGAACACCCTCCGAAAGAAGGTTCGGAGGTGATGGCTCTTCCAGCGCTAAGCTGGAAGAAGTTTATGAGAAACTTGCTGGATGGTCAGATCGAACATATCTGTATCATCGTTGCAACAGATGATGTAGTGGATATTCGTGAACGAATATCCACATTACAAGTGGAAAACATTGGGAAAGAGGTTCCCAATGATCAAACCAAAGTTCAGCGCTTTGAAGCGCAGAGCTGGGAGTCGCTTAAAGCGAACTCCCCATTTTTTGAGGTACTTCGGGAATACGCTGACGTATTCCCAGAAGAAGTACCTAGCGAGCTCCCTAAGGATAAGGGAACTCGTCATGAAATTGACCTCGTGGTGGGTCGAGAATCGTTCACGCTTACAACAAGCTGAACGCAGCGATGGTACCGGCGCAGACGCCGATACCGCGAAAAGATGTCATCATTGATGTCATGTGCGGGAGCACCATCTTTAGTGCTCTCGATCTAAGAGATGGATTTTATCAAATCCTAATGCGTGAGAAGGATATCCCTCTCACGGCGGTAAGCACCCCAAGCGGCATGCTTTGGGAGTGGCTTGTTATGACGCAGGGGCTTCGAAATGCCCCTGCTACGTTTAACAGATGCGTAACTCATCTATTACGCCCGGTGCGAGAATTGGCACCGAGTTATTTCGATGTCGTGTTCATCCATAGTAAGGGTGAACACGATAAAAGCGATGTAGATGTCCACAGGGAACATCTACGTCGAGTGTTAGAGCTTATGCGTAAGCATAAGCTCTATGCAAATCTAAAGAAGTGCACCTTTGGTGCACCTGAGATACCCGTTCTTGGATGTTTTGTGGGCAAGAACGGGGTGTGCTCTGATCCAGAAAAGATCAGGGTGATCGTTGAATGGCCTACGCCAAACAACGTTAAGGAACTTCGAAAGTTCCTTGGGTTGGCAACATATCTGCACAAGTATTCGTGCAACTATGCTGGGTTAATACGACCTCTTTCTCAATTACTTAAGAAATATGTCGAATGGCATTGGGATACCCAATACCAAGATGCTTTTGATGCAGTCAAGCAAAGCTTGACTGAAGCGCCTGTCTTGGCTATAGCCGATAACGAGCGTCCGTTCCACGTCGTTTGCGACGCGAGCGATTTCGCTATCGGCTGTGCTTTGATGCAGCGTGATCAAGATGATCGTGATCGCGTAATCTGCTATCAATCGCGTCAGTTGCGCTCAGCCGAGCGCAACTATCCAGTGCATGACAAGGAACTCCTTGCCATGAAGTACGCACTGGCTAAGTTTCGGATCTATCTCTTGGGAGATAGACCGTTTGTGGTTTACACGGACCATGCGTCGCTACGCACGGCCGTGAATTCACCACACATTTCTCAAAGAATGGTTCGATGGCTGTCATTCCTTGCTGAATACAACTTTACGGTTGAATACAAACCCGGAAAGTTGAACATGATAGCGGATGCGCTATCACAAAGGCCCGATTACGAGACGAAACCGTCCGTAGCCGAAGGGGCCAGTGCAAACGCTATCCGTTGCACTGCTTTGTCGTCGTCAATTATACGACAAGTACGCGAGGCGTACAAAACAGACGAGGGGACACGTCTGTTGATTGATTACTCAAGTAATCAATCAAGTGAGAAGCGCGACGAGTTCCCAGAGTTCCTCCGCGCTTGCGTGCATCTATATCGACTGCACGATGGTCTGCTGCTTTACAGAACAGACCAAAAAGATGAAAGTCTCATCGTCGTTCCAAAAGACGATGATCTCAAACATCAAATTATGTTGAGTATCATGATGCACCGATTTCGGGGCATTAAGGTCGAGAGAAGACATATGCTTCTCTCCACGTGATTTTTTTTACTGGCGAAACCAGTACAAGTGGGTATGGAAATACGTACGCGCTTGCGAGATCTGCCAGAGCGTTAAGCCTGCGCAGTCTGCACAGGCTCCGCTGCAATCTCTGCCGGTTCCGACAGAGTGTTGGAAGTCCATTTCAATGGACTTCGTATTCGGTCTTCCACCCGACAATAGTAGGAAGTCCGGAATAGTGGTCTTTGTAGACCGTTTCAGTAAGATGGTACATCTTACTGCAGTATCAGCGAACGTAACCGCCGCTCAAACAGCGCGGATATTAGTTGATACGGTATTCCGCTTGCACGGAATGCCGGAAGACATTGTCTCGGATCGAGATCCGAGATTTACAGAACGTTTCTGTCAGGAAACGTTCTCATTGTTGGGAACCCAGTTGAAGATGTCAACTGCGGACCATCCGGAAACGGATGGGCAGACGGAACGGGTTAACCGCGTTCTCGGAGACATGTTGCGATCATACGCACATGCCTTTGAACAGTGGAGTGACTATCTTCCACTCACTGAATTCGCGATTAACAATTCGGTGCATGCTTCAACTAAGCATACACCGTTCTACGTGAATGCCTTAAGGCATCCACGAACCCCATCTTTACTTGGCGGTACGCCAAATCTAAGTGGGGGAGGGACTCGCTCAAATTTTGAGCGAGTCAATGCGCAAGTTGCAACTGCAACTTGTGAACAAAACAAAGGCCCTTCTACTGAAAGTACAGTAGAAGCGGAAGCAGCTTCAAATGAAACTGAAGCTGCATATGATGAATATGTGTCTGCAGCAATGGATGCAGACAACGAGGACAATGAACCTACTGCTGATAAAGCAGTAGATGAATTCGTATTACAGCGCCAAGCTGTAATACGCTATGTAAAAGATGCACTTGACTCTGCTTTTGATAAGCAGAAGCAAAATGCAGATAAACAAGGAAGGAAGAAAAAAAACTCATTTCTTAAAGGTGAATTAGTACTATTAAGTACTACTAATTTGCCTACACATGCAATAAGCAACTTCTCTACACAGAAGTTGCTTCCTAAGTACATTGGACCCTTCAAGGTCCAAGAGATTCGGGGGAATGCCTATACCTTAGACATTCCCACAGCAATGCGTCTTCACCCAACATTCTATGTTGGGCGGCTCAAGCCGTATCACTCGTCTTCGTATTACTACGAGACGCAGAACCACGGAAGATACCGTGATTCTCCAAGTCTCCCAAGAGAGACTTGTAATCGGCTTCCAGACGTTGGTGAGCATAGCGGAGAGTCGTTACCTCCGCCTTCGACTGCTCAAGATCAGCCGTGCGCCGATCGAGCTCTCCCTTATAGCGGGAAAGCTCGATGTACAGAAGACCATTTTTCTGCTGAAGGGCAGTGTGCGCCCCGAGGATGTCGCGGACATCCTCGCGAAGAGACCGATATGTATTCACAGAGTGAGACATATCGCTGCTCAAGGAGGAATAACCCTCCTCGAGCTTGCGGAGCGAAGAACCATGCTACGCAACAACAACGGCGAGGGAATTCCCAACCTCCGCCGCCCCTGATCGATAATCAGGGGAATAAGCGATACATTCTCGAGCGCTTGATCTCGAAGCGCTTGGTTCCTTCGAAGAAGGGGCATCGTACCGAGTACTTAGTACGCTGGCTGGGTTACCCCCAAGAGTTTGACTCTTGGGAGCCGATTGAGGTTCTGAGGGCCGACGCCCCATACCTTTTAACTGAGTTTGAGAAGGAGTCTCAAACTCATAATACGAAGTAGCATAGACACTAGGTGTTAATGCATTTAGGGCATCGATTAAGCCCTGCATTTCGGCGGGTACGGAAAAACCACCGTACCCCCGCAACTCCTCCTCTGGCAGAAGAAGAGCGCCCTGCGGACACCGCGGGCAAACGAGGTGATAAGGGACACCACAGTTCAACCCTTCTTTGATGCAAGCAAAATGGATGTATTCCATTTTTCCTGTTCGTGAGTGCTTTAAAAAGCGCTCGCGCATTACGTGAACTTTATTCACGTAATCATCTCGGCTTTTGTTGTAGTTGTCAACAAAAGCGTTCCAACTCTGAGTCAGGGCGTCTTTATCGTCCCTGTTCCTCCTTGACCCTTTCCGGATCGAATAATATCGAACCTGGAAAAATAGGTCAATAAAGTTCAGACGTCTATCGTCTGTACTTCGATCGAATCGACGTGACTGTATGTCTTCGCAGTCATCCAGCGCGTTGATATCGAACAACGCATATTGGTATTCCCTCTTACAGTGACCGCCACTATTGGGGGCAATAGCCCATCCAGGGGTCCAAAACCCCACTTTGTACGGAACATGTGGTTCCGTACGATGATACGCTTTAGAAGCGGAAGGCGCCGCTTCTGTTCGAGATCTTTTAGCAGCCGGAGCACCGCCTGCTTCAACACCACGCGCCGGGGTTAAATCACCCCGAAGTGGAGAAGTACTTGGTCCAGGTGGGGCTCTGCGTTCCCGCAACCACCTGTGATAATCATTGTCGCTGTCATAGCTGACAGCGACACAAGAGTTATCATCGCTGTTAGGCGATGAGCACCTTGCGAGTTTCGACTCGCTAGATCCTTTAGTGTGGACAGCTGTATCCCCATCACTTTGTTCGGAGTCAGAACTCCCGAACATGGCCCTCTTGGCAATACGCCATTCGGAAGTTGCCATCGTGCGAGATGTTGCATTAGCAATATCTCCCTGTTTCTTGCCAGATGCCGCCTTAGCAGCATCTCTGGTCGAAGACGGTACGTCTTCCAGCCTTTGCGTAGTTGACGCTGCTAATGCAGCGTCACTGTTGTCACTCAACCCCTCAGCACCTAGTGCTGAGGCGGAGGAAGAAGCTCCTTCGATGTTTTCAGCATCGCTCTTTAGAGCGCCGCCGCGTGCTTTGACCATCGAGTCGATGGTCAATCAGTTGGTAAATGAGAACTACCAATAAGTGCCACCTATGATTGGCCAAAATAAGAATTATTATTGGCCAACCACCTTAAGTAGGGGGTGATGTAATGGGGTGCCATTACATAATTGATATTCAAGTTAGAATATCACAGTTAAATTTCAGACGCGTTGTCTGAAATTCAAATAATAGATTATAAGTTATTATAATCTACCAAGGAAAAGTCGATTCGGTATGAATACCGAATAATGCAGGTTAACTAATAGTACAGTTAGTTTAAGACTTGATATTATTATATTAGTTAGGTAATTACTATACTATTAGCCGCTAACCACCCATTTAACAAACACTCTTAATTTTGCGTTCTAGAACATAAGTGAATATTTATATTTACTTTTATTATAGGATTAGTTGTTACCAACTAATCCTGCCCTAATTGTATTGCGCGCTTCCTCGCACAACACAGTGTAGGCCTGTAACAGGATGAGTCCTGTTACAACATGGCTGTGGTACCAAAAGGGAAAGGCAAAGCACTCCTTTTCACATTGGAGTACTCTCAAGATGCTACCAACCGAACATACACTTTTCAGAGGCCTACGCGAAAATGGCTCAGTACCAGCAACAGGTTATCAAGTTACCGGGTGATTCAGGTGGTTGGTTGTCGCTATTTGAAATACGCAAAGTAACGAAATCTGCGCCCAATTTAGAGTTAGAGAGGATCTCAGTTCGTTTGGAGATTTACCAGAGTCTGTTGAAGAGTTAGAAGTGTTGTTTACGAAGTGTGGGTATGAGATTGTTCGTAGGGAGGAGTTCGCTAGCGCGTGCGATTTTAATCTGGACCGTACTGCAGAAGATATTGGATTAAGGGTGTCATTATTACTAGCAGAAAATCAGTGGGAAACGTCACTAACGGTGTATCGAGAAGAGACAACCAGTACTAATTCCACTTACTATATAGTACCGGATACCACGCATACGCCGGTTAAGGAGTAGAAGCCACCGGGTATGTTAGAACTCTGTGAAAGAGACGAGTTTGTTGAAGCTCCTGTGGTGAAGTGCTATTGGAAAATTTTAACTAGCATGTACCAATGTACCAGTTGTCAAGGTGGATCGATCGGGTTGCCTAAAAGGATGGAGTGTTTTGGGCCAATCGTATGCTTGGAGTGTTTTGTACGCAGATTTAAGGTAATCCACACGGTTACATGTAGTTTACATATTGGATTTTAATTGGTTATATAATATAGTGCTCATATTACATTAGGTTGCATAAGTCGCCGCTCCACAAGGGATAATTGGGAGCAGAGGGCTAACACGGTCCCCTCTTGCTCATTTAATCCCGTCCAGGACAGAGCTCCACCGGAAGTCCAACGACGGGAAGCTCCCATTACGTTCACTCACCCCTCAACTCTCGCCACGCTAAGGAGACGTGTTTTATTCGGCTGGGGTTACTCACTGCGATCTGCAGTCAAGTCCCAGACATTGGTTGGGTTACTCACTGCGATCTGCAGTCAAGTCCCAGAAATTGGTTGGATTACTCAATGCGATCTGCAGTAAAGTGCCAAGAATGTATTGGCTGGGTTACTCACTGCTTAAGCAGTCAAGCCCCAGAACTTTTATTGGCTGGATTACTCACTGCTACGTGCGGTCAAGTGCCAGATTTTACCCGCATTTGGAGTGAAGATTTCCGCTCCATTTGCAGATCGACTACATTGGATTATCTTCTCGTTGGTTTTTGTATCAAGTACCCCAGAACTGGTACACCATATCAGTACCTGCCAAGGTCCTCACTGGGCAACGGTCCACCGAGTGTGTAGCCACCCACACCAATGGGTACAGAAGGTGATACAGAAGAAAAATCGGACTCGGCGTCCTGTAATGCCGATCGGTCACCCAATCGGCACCCAAGCGAAAGTTCGCGAGGTACCCCCTATTGACATTATCGACACTTGTCACGACGACATCGGCGCTCCTGACGGTGTCGAGAATGCGATGAAGACGCCTCGCCGAGCGACCGCCAGCGCGTGACGAGTCGGCGTCACGGTTTCGACACCTGGGAAATCATTTCGACATGTTTTCGCCATGGGAAGGTACATGTTTACGCAAGTGTGACATGTTTGTGAGTAATAATGGTTATTTTTTACGCCACACTGGGTACATTCTAGAAGAATCCAGTAAGTATCCAGTAGGGCGACTGTACATGAGGCTTGGAAGTAGCAAGCATAGATTATAGAATAGCAGAGGGTGCGTGTGAACTTAGGTCCTCACTCAATAAATCACTTTGCATTTTGCATCCAACCCCACAAGTGCCTTCTCCCTCGACACGCCTCATAACAACAACACCCCCGTAAGTTGGTCGGCTGGGAACGATAGTGGTCTAGTTCCGGACACTTCGGTGTTCGATTTCGAACTGGACTCTACCACAGTAGGTGCTAAAATTGGGTACATATAATTAGTGTTAGCTACATAACTGATGCATTATCGCAATTAGCTTCAACACATAGTCTCTGTTAGGAAAGATAATCACTTCTTAATACACGTTTAGTTAAACTATTCCCTGACTTGGTTATATTTATCTATTTCCTGCACAAGTCTTGGGGAATTTGTTTTTCTTGATTTTATTGCAACCCAGCATCCGTTCTTTTTGTTTACATCAAGAGCGGATACTTGATTGACACGAAATTCAAGAAAGACAAACAAACTCGGTATATTCAAGGTTAAAATCGACATCTACGAATCAAGATTATTCATATCTGCGCAAAATGGACAAAGACACATTTTAATAAGTTATGGGACCAAAGGGTCATGATGTTCGATCGATTCGAGCCTCGAGGAAGAAGGGAAACCGGCAGGTATCGGAGCCGAAGGAGTCAAAATTCTTGGAATAATCCAAAAGGTCTGTGACAGACTGGACAAACTCGATAGTTCGCGCGGGACTCTGAAACAATTTTGGCTTCAATAATTCGAGGAGGCGTTGCACCCGGATGAGGTTGGTGTCGCTGGAAAGCACACCGAAAAGAAAACCAAGGGCGCAAGATTAATTTCATAATGAAATTTTTGGTATGCAATCTCCAATGCAAGATCAGCAGCCCGTGTTTGGAACGCCCTCGGCAAAGGGCTGTAAGCTTTCATCGGATGTTCGAAGGTAACAGTTCTACTGTTGGCTAGGAGCAGGTTTCAAGTAGTGGGGGAACCAGATTTATTAGGCAAATTAGTATTGCCCAATCAGCATGTGGATAATGCTGGACGTCAAAGTCAATCTCCTGGGACACTATCTGAGTGGAACAGCTGAGTGATACAAAAATAGCCGATATATTGTGGGTGGAGTCCATTCGTTGGTTCATGTCATGAAAAAAATGCTTAACGCATTCCATACGACCATTACCTCGGCTCAAATAATAAAATTATTCACGAGCCTAGAAGGCTCGCGAAAAAATTTCAATTTCTTTTATGGTAATTTCGTTCATCCTCAAGTACACAATAGATGCATCTTAGGTTTTAAACTACTACCAATCCCACATAGCGTGGACAAGAAGAGAAATTGATAGTAGGGGGCTATTAACTTTCGTTTTTATTCTTATGGAAATTCAATACCCTTGTTAGCGCCGCAAACACCCGAAGCGCTAATGAAATGAACTCTATCTCTATCTGGTAGCTACTTTCCAAGGGCGGTTGGCGGTAGAAAACCACTGGTTTTGAATGATGTGGTGCATTACTCTTCACCAGAGGTTGAAGATAATTCTGATAGCGAAATTCGACGATAAAAGATCGGATCGCCTAAGACATACAGAAGAACTTTGCCAATCCGCACAAGCCGTCAAAGGCGAAGCAAGATCAAGTCGATCCATGGGTAATGAATGATGCAGTAAACATGGTCGAAAGCAAGGGAAAGCGCATCAAATGCTATTTATGTGGCGAAATTGGACACATTCGGTCCAAAGGTCCCAAAAAGACTGTCAAAGAGGTTGATTTTTTCCGATAAACATCAGCGAAACCTTGAAAACATCGATGAAACCAAGCTATTTTAGGACCTTTGTGCTAGTATGCACCTTGTCAATGATTATTCGTACATACGCGTTGATAAAGAGGTAAATGGTACATTTTTCAAGCGGATGGGAAAACCTTGAAAGTCACGAGAAAAAGTTGGATCAAGACCCCAAGTTAATGCAAGCGGTGAAACCAAGGTGGTTTTCAATTATAACGTATTTATGGTTGAAAAAATGTCGAAAAACATCCTATCGTACGGTCTGCTGGAGCAAAAGGATGCGAAATGACTTATGTAAAAGGATAACGTTTGATGATCCATTTAACCTCAAGGAAGACAATTTTTGACATTGAGAATACGAACAGAGACTTAACAGTGATGGTGGACTGTAACGGGGTTACATTCAAGTTACATATAATGTTGGTGTACATGAGTACACCACGGTTGAGGTCAGTATTGGTCGGTTTGAAAGGTTTCGAACCTTTGGTTATTTTAACCAATCAGGGCAGGGGCCCTTGGTGTGGTGGTGTGTCAGCCATCCACGTGTTGGTACACAGGTGTGTACACTACATTTTAGCTAGGTAAGAATTAGGAATATTCTACTTAGTATTACATATAGTTTATATTAGTTTAAATTAATTTAGGCTAATTACATATTAAATATATTCAGTTTACATTTCACTCTATTTTGCGGACGTGCGACCTCGACCGGTCGCGCGCGCAGTGAGTGTCGTAGGTAAGAGGGATCCCTCCCTTTACTTGCATCCTGTAAAGGGAATACAGCCGTTAAGGCTAAGTCGTAAACTAGCCCGGGAATCTTGGCCCCGAGTAGGAGAACTCTCCTACTAAGCCCTTTACAAGGGCGTATCGGCTACGTAGCGGTAGCTACCGCTTTAAGGAATAGTCTTCCTCTGTGCGCTAGCCGCACCGTGCGTATACGCACCGGCTACACCTGGTAGCACTTGTAGTCAATCCAACACCTGTGTTGGTAGACTAGGCATTCTCTGCAAAGGATGAATCAGGACGATTGGGATAGTTTGACCCTCGTCCAGCAGGAAGCCTTTAAAAGGCTGTTACCCTTAACGGGAGAAGAAGGCATGAAGCTCCTAGTGGAGCAGGGCCTTGAGACCGTAAAGGCAAGGGTAAATGCCCTCATCGCTCATGAGGCGAGTTGTAGTGGAGGTCATTCCACGGGGTTGCGCCCTCCATTATAGTTTAAGTTAAAGGAGTTCACCGGGGAGAAGGGTGACAACCTTTACGTATGGTTGCGAGAGGTCGAAACGGCCTTCGCCACAGCGAATATGACCGCTGATCACTTGCAAGTGGGACTTGCATTGACCCATCTTACGGGCAAAGCCCGTACATGGGCGTTTACGTGTTCGGAGTCAGTCACGGACGTGTTCCCAACATGGAAGGTCCCTAAGCAGAAGCTCATGGACATGTACGCAACGCCTGATCTGGTTTTCCAGAATCAACTGGCTTTCCTGAGGTGCCATCAAGGCACTAAGGACCTGGAGATTTATATCCAGGAGCTTAATACCCTGTTGGCAGGGATGTACGCGAAAGCGTATTCGGACGATGTGTCCATCCCCGTCTTCATGGGAGGCCTGAGAGAAAAGCCAGCACGTTCGGAATTGCTCCGATGCCGACCCCAATCCCTGGAGGAGGCGTTCAAGATGGCGTTTAACGCCGAGAGGAATTTCCGTTCTTCTAAGGTGGGTCCCGAAACCATGGACCTGAGTCAGGTCGAAGCGGAGGAGAAACCTCCCGCTAAGAGTCATTCTGACTCTTTTTCACAGATCTTCGAGGCAGAGCTCTTAGCTATGTTGCATCGGCATGGGCCGCTGAGAAGCTTCCTGTGTGGAACCACGGATCATCTGAGGAACAGATGTCCGAAAAATTCCCAGCGAAACACTCGATACAAGGGACCAAGGGTGGGGAAAAAGCCCTTGTCCAAGCCGTCGGGAAACGACGGCTCCCAGTAGGTGCGGGGCGTCCTACTGGGGGACCCCTCAGTGCTGTTAAGCCCCAGGGTAGGGGACGACAGCACAAAGCCCCGAGGGAAGCGGTGCTTTCTAGCACCGAGTTGGTGTACCAGACAGGTTTGCTGGTAGTCCTTGCGGACGTGAAAGGCTTTGATAAGCCTTGGAGAGTCTTGATAGACTCTGGAGCGTCTGACAATTATGTCAGACGAGCTTCTGTGGATAAGAGTCGGCTGTATGCCGAGGCACTAGAGGCACGTTCTCGTGACGTTGTCACGGTCCGTCTTGCGACGGGCGTACATGTTTCTGTACCCAAGGTTTCGATTGATCTTAAGCTGAAGTTTGCAGACTTCGACAGCTTAGAACGTTGCCTAGTCCTGGATTTGGACTCGAGGTATGACCTCATTCTGGGCATGAAGTGGCTGGAACGCCACGAGCCATGGATAGACTGGAAGTCTAAGTCCATGGATCAACGCACCCGCGGTCGGGTGAAGCATTGGCGAGTCATGAACCCACCTTTGCTCGATCGCAAAAGCGATTCTGGCGTGAGATGCCAGAGATTGGGATGTCTGAAATGATCATTCCCAATGGCGTTAAGGAAGAGTTCCTTAACGAGGGGGATTCGTCGGTTAATCCCCGCGCCGATATAGTCGAGACTGGTGAGTCGCCAGTGATAGAGGTGGATTCCTCTGAGGTTAAGCTCGAGGCGCTTAGATAAGAGACCCGAAGTTCGTCTCTTCTGCAGGTCGGAACTGATTCCGACCACGCCGTGTCCGGCGAACAAGTTGCGACTCCAGTGGTAGGGGTAGAGACCCCTGTGGTTAAGCGCGAGGCGCTTCCAAGCGAAGAGACCCGAAGTTTGTCTCTTTCGCACGTCGGAAATGATTCCGACCACGCCTTATTAAGTGAGACCGGCAAGTCACCGGTGGTAGAGGTAGAGACCTCTGTGAATAGGCGTGATGTGCTTCCAATAGATGGGGCAATTGACTCCCCCCATCTGGTTCTCGGGATGAGTCCCGAGGCCAGTAGTCAGCAGTCCTACAGGATGATGAATAGTGTGACAGGTATTGTCACAGAAGGCGTAAGCCTGGAACGGTTGCCTGGGGTAGGCGAACTGTGGTCGTTGGAGGAGATGTCCTTCAACGAGTTTGAGACTGCTGTAAAAGCAGATGAAATCGACGAGGTCGTCGTGTTGCGTCCGGAAGAGGAGTTGAACTCCTCATCCACGATGGACGAGTCAGTTTTGGTGTAAAACAAACAGGCATTGAATGCCCGAAGCGGTCTCAAGATCCTCGCGGATCCTGAGGACCCTTAGCATTCCTTATTAAAGGAATTTGGAGATGTCATTAGTGACAACCCACCGATGGGGTTACCACCGGATCGGGGAGTCCGACATGAAATTGATTTGGTTCCTGGAACCAAATACTGCGTCACTAGGCAGTGGCCTCTCCCCAAGGAACAATGCGACGTCATCGACGCATTCTTCAAGGGGAAAGAAGAGGCAGGGGTGGTACGGGAGAGTAAGTCTCCCCACTCATCTCCCACTTTTTGTGTTCTTAAACCGAACGGAAAGTGGCGCATTGTACATGCGTACAACAAGCTGAATGCAGCTACTGTGCCCATGCAGACTCCCATTCCTCGGAAGGATGTCCTCCAGAACAATATGGCTGGCTGTACTGTATACAGTGCCTTAGATCTGGCGGAGGGGTATTATCAGATGCTCATGCGAGCATCCGATATTCCGCTTACAGCAGTCAGCACGCCTATTGGCATGCTGTGGGTGCGGCTAGTTATGCCACAGGGGCTTTCGAATGCACCAGCGACTTTCAATCGCTTGGTGACTCAACTCTTACGCCCTCATAGAAAGTACGCTCAGACGTACTTCGACGATATATTCGTTCATAGTCGTGCGGAAGGCGACTCGTCTGATGTTCAGACGCACCTTATACACCTTTGAGCTGTGATCGAATGTATGCGAGAGCATAAGTTATATGCGAACGCATCCTAATGTATATTTGGTGCTGAGGAAATTCATTTCCTTGGATGCTTCATCGGTAAGGATGGAGTGCGGGCGGATCGCGCGAAGGTGAAAATGGAGTGGCCTTCGCCGGATCGGGGAGTACGACATAAAATTGACTTGGTTCCTGGAACCAAATACTGCGTCAATAGGCATTGGCCTCTCCCCAAGGAACAATGAGACGTCATCGACGCATCCTTCAAGGGGAAAGAAGATGCAGGGATGGTACGGGAGAGCAAGTCTCCCCACTCATCTCCCACTTTTTGTGTTCGTAAACCGAACGGAAAGTGGCGCATTGTACATGGGTACAACAAGCTGAATGCAGACACTGTGACCATGCAGACTCCGATTCCTCGGAAGTATGTCCTCCAGAACAATATGGCGGGCTGTACTGTGTACAGTGCCTTAGATCTGGTGGACGGGTATTATCAGGTGCTCATGCGAGCATCCGATATTCCGCTTACAGCGGTCAGCACACCTAGTGGCATGCTGTAGGAGTGTACTGTTATGCCACAAGGGCTTTCAAATGCACCAGCGACTTTCAATCGCTTGGTGACTCAACTCTTCCGCCCTCATAGGAAGTACGCTCAGACGTACTTCGACGATATATTCGTCCATAGTCGTGCGGAAGGCGACTCGTCTGATGTTCAGACGCATCTGATACACCTTCGAGCAGTGCTCGAATGTATGCGAGAGCATAAGTTATATGCAAAAGCATCCAAGTGTATCTTTGGTGCTGAGGAAATTCCTTTCCTCGGATGCTTCATCGGTAAGGATGGAGTGCGGGCGGATCCCGCGAAGGTGAAAGCCATTGTGGAGTGGCCTTCGCCTGTAAATCTGAGATATTTACGGAAGTGGCTTGGATTAGCCAACTAT